>VDFB02276136.1:0-44413 GCA_007258455.2 Sequoia sempervirens | reverse complement strand
ACAGCATACTCTAAACAATGGTCCTATGGTCTTGGAGACAAAATCTATGACACAAGTAACACATTGAACCCACGTGGGTTGGTCTTCACCTAAACACATATACATAAATACAAACTGATAAAGTAGTATGAAATCTCATTTACTTCATTTAATTATTATTTGGAAACACATTATTTTTAGACAGAAATTAAAGTCATAGTAGTAATATTAAACAACATCATACTTCTGAGTACATAACATTTTTCATAGTACGAATAACAATTATCCACTAAACATATTTAAGGGCAAATCACAATACCATATTTGGTAATAATTGCTATTAATTCCCATAGTTAGGAAAGGTAGTCAGAAGGAATTCCATTCTAAACTTAACACAGATTTAGGTATATAATTAGAGCAAGCAAACTATCCTTACATCATAAAAGTTGTTCACATCGTTAAATCATAATGGGAACATTAAATCATAATGGCTTAATTCAACATGATCATTAGATGCAAGTTAGTAGGTTTCCACAACTCATTCATAGCCAAGTCATGAGCGAGTTTGTCATGCCTTTATCTCTTGGAAGAATAGACCTCACAAGGTCTTGAGACTAACCTATACCCTCCTATACTTGTCATTGGTCCAAGACACAAGGCCACAATGTTCAAGACACAAACTCTAACTATTTTATTTAAAATAAGTTTAGAGGTATTCTCACACATTCACATTGAAACAAAGCATGATGACAGAGACTATAAAAGTTCAAGTTCATCCAAGGTTGGAGTAGATTTTGGAAAGCCAAACACCACAAAATCTCCGAATAAATAAGCTTGATAATGATGAATTACCTTTTTATTAGCTCAAACCTATTTAGTGGGGACATATTAATTGAAAGGTTGAGTTTCTAGCCATTTGATACAAATTCCAACTTCTAGATGAAGCTCACTGAAGAGGGATCATCATGCTTACGAACAACCCCAAGCTTGAAGCTTTTCCCTAAACCCGCCAATACTGACTTGGGTCCAAGGGCTTTTTGCACCCAAGGATTGCTTATATACCTGCTTCCAAATAGGATTGAAGTCACGTGTAGTTTTGTTAACCTTAATCTTTCTATGAACTATTTGTTAACAAATTTTTTGCTACCATATTAGCTATAAATAGTTTTAAACTCGTCCAATAGGCAGCGGCAAATGTTTTAACAGTTGAAGAGATCACTATTGGATCAGTGATCTTGCTCTGAGTTTGAGAGGGGCAGCTCATTCATTTGATAAAATTGGAGTTCTTAGGGGTATGCTTTTGATTGGAAAGAAGGAAAGGGACACAAACTAAAATTGAAATGGGAAAAGGTTAACAATAAAATTTAGAAAACTAGAGAAATAAACACATAGATTCATTCTTCAGATAAAAAATTATAAATGGAACATAGTTTGACATAAGAAAAATACATCCACATAAGATTTCATGACTTGCAGATTAGAAAACAATGTATTCTATCATCCGAATTGCACAAAGTAAACACATATATTAAGAAGAAACATATATATTAATGACATGATAAAAAATATTTAAAAAAAAAGATAGTTCATATGCCAACCATATTATCTTTTACTAATCCAAAATCAAGAGCTCTATAGACTCTTTTGCTGCTGTACTATTTGAATGAACCCAGAAGTTTTCTAGCCCAAAACTCTCTCCTCTTACAAATGAGAGAATATGTAGTAGCTTTTCAATCTGTAACTGAGTTATAACTGATTCTTGAAAATACAATACTAATTAAAAATTAGACTTTCTTTGGATCTAGTTTGTCTCAATTCTTAAGAAATAAAATCTACTTTCTAACCTCAGTTGCAAAAAAGACTTGTGTGGTCATCGATAGTCATTAACCCAAGCGTGTTATCAATTCGTGCACGAGGCTTAACAACATCGTATATTGCAGCTAGTAAGTCAGTCTTGTTGAATCCATCTACTGTGATAAACATACCTGACAAGAATACTAAAAGAGAATAAGGAACCTTCTCAAGGGAGGGGTGAGCATCTATGAAATCAAAGGCTACAAGGGTGATAGTGCTAGTAATAGCAGCCATAACATATTGGGGTCACATATCAGGGCAGTTAGTATTCCAATGGTCACTAAATAAATAAAGATCTTCTATGAATTGCTTTCCCACTTTAATTCCTTCTCAGCCTTCTCTATAAATGCATACAGAGTTTCAAAATCTTTAGTCTTAGAGGAATTTCTTCCCTGATGCCTTATCAAATGCAGCCACCATTATTATAATCATTTGGTACCTTTGCGTAGTAACTTTCAAACCTGGTATTTTTATTATTATTTTCTTTTGAAGTTCGTTATACACAGAGGAGATAACAAAAGTAACCACATGCCTATTGCGTACAGATCGATCGGGAGAAGATAAACGCCCAAAGTTACTGAAACAGCATTAGCATCTTGCTTTATTTGTGTGAACTTTATAATCTTTCCGCAAAAAGCATTTGCTTGAAAGTTTATAGTACTTTTCTACAAAGCCATTTTGTGTTTAACTAGCAATCGTCGCCCACAAGGTGAAATTTCTGAGGCATTTTGTCAAATCAGTTTACATACCCTATCTATGCTTCCATATTTTTCAGATGTATCGCTCAAAGCATTTACAACTATAATCTCTGCCAAAACCCCCTTTCTGTTACGCTTTGGTAGATAGCCATATTCTTTCCAAAACTTCTATTTTGGCAGGCCGTGAGGATGCTGGCGAGAGTTGTGGAATTCGACTTTGCACATGCCATTTGCAGTTGGTTGTAAGTTTTTACAGCCCAATCAATAGATCCATTTCGTGCAGTGGCCTGCAATCATTATGGCCATGAGACCACGTTACTGTAAGCCATTCGGTCAAATAGTTCATCTATGCCTTGTCTATGCTTCCACATTTGCATATGCGCATACCAGAGCATTTCCAACTGTAATGTCTCCCAAAAATGCTCCTTCTGTTAATGCTTAAATGGTTTGCCAAGCGTTGTTTCCGAGCTCCCCCTTTGGCACGGGCTGGGAGGATGCTAACAAAAATTGTGGAATTTAGCTCTACAGCCCAATCAACAGATCCATTTTGTGCGTATTCTGCAACAATGGTGGCCAAGTTGAGCGGGCATGAGCTAACCCCTAGCCCCCTACTTAGATATGTTTTCCCATTCTTCCATGAGGAATTTGAAAATATTTTTTTTCGCCTGACTGGAATTGGGATCAGTGTCCGGGTCATGTTTATTTATCTCCTCTTGTAGCACAGACGCAAGAGTAACGGCAGAGTGATGAGTCACCTTAATGGCGAAGCATGTGAGATGGTATTGTTTCCTTTCCAGCGTGCTGATCCGAGCCAGTATTTAGCATTTTGATCATCATCAATACCACGGCCAGGAATGCTAGCATCCTCCTTCCCCAGATGATGGGTGGAGGAATCCAGGGGGGAGTCATCCATAATCATCTTGTTGAGCTCGGGGACGTGACTAGGGCCGTCAATGTTGTCATCCGGATCCTCTACAGTCTTTTCATTGTTATCCTCCTGTTTGGTTCCTTGTTCAGAGTTCCTCGGATTTCATCAATTATGACCTCTGGCTTTTGTTTACCAGCTAGCCTATTAAATCTTCTAACACTAGCATGTTCCACACCAGATTCAGGTTCAATGGTATTTGTGACATCCTCATCACTAGTAACATTTGTATTAGCATCCCCTTCCTCATCCTTGGAATCAACCTCTTCAACATAAAAGGAGATCGAATTTTACTTTTTCATATCCGGGTTTGTCTTAACCACCTATTTACTAGCCTTTTTGACAGAGGTGTTATTTAATTCACACAACCCAGCCACCGCATTTCTCTGAATTTGCAAAGGGCTAATTTTTATTTTCTTCTTTTTACCCAGAGGTTTTAGGTTGGTGTCAGGGGTGGGTTGATTAGCAGGAAGATTGAGTTTGCACTTGGACCCAGATTTGGCAGCAATGGAGGGTTTTTGGGGGGTTTCATTGGGTGGAATTTAACCTAGGCTCCTCATTGACAAGGGTAGCATGAATGTGCTTCAGGGGACAAAGCGCAAGGTGAAAGTGGTACAACCTCAGGCTTAGCCCTTGGAGCAGAGGGATAGAAGGTTTCTCAGGATTTCAAGTGGTGAGCTCAATAGCCTCCTCAACCGAGAGTTCTAGAGACAACAGGAGGAAAAATGGAAAGCTAATAAGGAGGTGATGCCTGAAGTGGTTTAGAAGGGGCATGTGGTAGTAGTAGAAACACTTATATCTACCCTCAAGAGTAACATATTTCATAAGCATGAGACAAACCTAGTCTCACGGTGTCGGTAGTTTGCTTCTGTCGTAGCCCGCATGCAACTTGACTCGGGTTGCTCATTTTCCTTGAAGAATTGATGCACACTATCCGCGTCTTGGACCTTAGTGTGCTTCTTCAGCTTTTGCTCACTACAAGAGAGCTTGGTCGCCTTGTCGATAACCTCCTCACTAACTTCAAAGGAGATACCCCCAACTTAACCTAGCAATTGCACCAATCATTTGCAAATTGAATTGATAGGTTTTCGTCATGGCCATTAAGATTTTCCATGAGAGGGGCCAGACCACCCTCAACACAGATATGCCACACAAGGGCATCTTTGCAGAATTCTTCACAAGAATCCAACTTAGTCCTAACCCTATCCCCACCCATTTTCTTTAGCAGAGTAAGTTGAATACTTAGGCACAGATGACAGTAAGGAGCAGAGTGAATGAAAGTTTTGAGAGTACCTAGAATGAATAAATAAGATAGTAGCCTTTCCCAAGAAAGGCAATAAGAAATGACCTTTGTACTACTCCAAGTAAAGGTGATGATATCCTCCTATGCGCCAATCGTCTTTTCCGAAGGCTCGAAGTTGGGGGATGATAACTTGAGACGGTTAGAGGACATTGTCAAGAGAGATTTGGTAATAATGGTCCTATAAACCATAATTAAGATGTAATTATTAATCTTTGGTTTCGATAGATGAGTTATCAAAACTCCCTTCTGCCAACTCATACTATTAAAAGTTTCATTAATATTAGGATAAGTAGCCTCGTGCCAACCGAGAATTAAAAAGCACATTTCTTTCCTTTCAAAAGTGGTTCCAATCCTTTTGAGCAAATGGTATAGGCCGAACATAGCCAAGAGGGTCCACATGTTCATATCCACATTCGCAAACCCATTCCACCTCATCTTATCAATCATGATGGCAAGAGTTATCATTAAAAATCCAATGTTAAGAAATTCAACACTCACCATTTTGAGTATATGTTTTTTTCTCTTCAAGGATTTATATAGTATAGTTACAAGTACAACAATTTTATCTCTTAACTAAATCTCAACAATATTATCAAATTAAATGACAAATTACCTTCTATTTAGCTCATAATCATACAATAGTCCTTGCAACTAGAGTACCATTTCCTTAGTTCACATGATATTTCCCATATTATGGTTCTTATGCTTTAAGAGATCACCAGCCATCATGTAGTCAAATAAAACCTTTACCCCTAATTAGCCGATAGGCTATATATTGAATGAACTTTCAACGAAACCTGTCTCACGCCACCTGAAACCGTTAAACTGCTCTTCAGAAAACCATTCTCAATTACATTTGTTACGGCTTCACGTTCAATCTTACAGCTGTAAAATATTGTATAAAATTTGCAAACAAATGGTATCAAATTTGCAGCGGTGAAAAGTCGTATCAAATCTGCAATAATAAAAGATCAGATTGATATTTTTATGAGTTTCACAGTACGAGAGGCTACATTGAACTAGAAGTGGCCCAGATGGGAAAGGCCACTCCTGACTCTGATGTCTTTAGCTTTGGCGTTTTGATGTTGGAGATTTCCTGTGGAAGGCGTCCTGTGGCTCCTTTTCCCGATGCCCCTTAAGTTCGTTTGTTGGAGTGGGTCAGAGAGCTGCAGGCCAACAAGAAGCTTATGGATGCAGCGGATCCAAAGCTTAATGGTGAATATATTGAGGACGAAATGGAGAGAGTGCTCCGCTTGGGACTGCTTTGTTCCAATGCTCAACCGGAAGGAAGGCCTGCGATGAGGCGAGTGTTGCAGATTCTTCAAGTGGAAGCGCCTCTCATTCAACTTTCGGGTGAATTGGGTGATCTTTTTAGAGATTTTTATTTTGGGTTTGTCGAATGCTCCAGTGTAGGCCTTTTCTCTTGGCTGTGCTATTTTTAGGATAAAAAATTGTCTTTTGGTTTGAAGCCGGTTCATCTATACCCATACTTCTTAAATATTATTTTCATTTGTTGCTTATTATTTACATTCTTTTTACTATTTTACTTGTAATTCTTTGTCTGTGCTATGGTATTCCGTAATTTTAACCATTTCAATATTTACTATTTCAGTTCTATTTTCTGATCTACCTTCTATGCATAGTCCGTCTAGATTTATTTCTAATATCTGCGAATAAAATCAAGTCCCTTGAACCTAGACATGCCAAATAGAAAATATAGGCTATGTTTCCTTTGTGCAACAAACAAGCATAGGTTTAATATTAGAGGTATGCCATAGAAATGATGTTGCATTGTGACACTTGGCATTAGATATATCAATTATGAAATATTCTTCCTTATACACTTTTTGTACAGCCAAGTTGTTGATACCTGCAACCTCCGCCATTAGCTTTGCAATACAACGTCCTCCCTTTAACCCTTTTATTGCATCCAACTTTCTCGCACCTACGCCCTCCACCACGGGCGATACACAAGCCTGATGCGCCTCTACCTCCCTTACTAGCTGAAGTAGAACCCTCATGTACAACAGGAATATTATTCATGTTAATAACAGTTTCTATTTCATTCTATGTTTGTCTTGATCCTAGAGCACAATCAAACTCCAATAGAACACAAGATTTACCAGATTCTATTGGCCCTCTTGAAAGGCTTAGTTGAAGAAAACTGCCAAAATCCATACCCATCATTTATACTCAGCATGTTAAGGAGATCCTAATGAAGATATAGGTAACTCAAAGATCCACCATGATCATAAACTACAAACATGCAGTATGTTATCAACATAATTATTGGAAAATTAAAAAGCTTCAGTAGCAATATGAAAACTTCAGATTAGCATAAACTATGAATTATAATAACAATAAAAAAAATGCATTATAGAAAAGCTTAAGTAGCAATTTCACACTAGAAACCAATTTACCTCCAGCTGCTACTTCAATTTATTCACATAGAACGAAAAATATCAGAGTTCAAAACCTTCTACAGCCTTCAACTCAACCCAAAAACTTTACATCCTCGTAAACAAAAAAAAAATGGTTGCATGTTCACATTTGTTTTAATGCGTCTGTGACACCAACCAAATTTGTTTTACCCAAAGCCCAACATGGCAGTCATGCAGCTTCAAATTTATTTTTCAGTTTGTTTGTAATTTTCCCCTTCCAACGACACTTGTAATTTTGCTGTAGACTGAGAAAATAGCCTATTCGTTTAATGGATTATTTTAAACCAACTGCCCACTTGATTATTGCATATAAAAGATTTAATTTTTCCTTTTGTCAATTGGCTGGTTATTGTTATTATACTTGCCATCTTCATGATTGGCATATAAAAGATTACATTTTCCCTTTTGATTATTGGTTTAACAGAGATTGCTTTTGCCCTCTTGATAGTATGTTAGAAGATGTTGTATTTACCCTCTTCATGATTGGCTTTGAAAATATTACAGTTGCCTCTTGCCGATCTGCTTAGAAAATGTCATGTTTGTCCCCTTGATAATTGGTTTAAAAAGGATCACAGATCTGCTTAGAAAATGTCATGTTTGTCCCCTTGATAATTGATTTAAAAAGGATCACATTTGTCTGCTTGATATTTAGCATAGAAAGAAATACATTTGCCTTCTACTCCCTGTAAGTCTTGTAATTTTTTTTTTTTCCCCTTTTATTTTAAGAATCAATCTACTATTTAAGGTGTATACACATTAAGCAGCAAAAGACAAATTTTAATTGAGTAGTGAGTTTGGTGCGATATTTTGTTGAGATCAACAAAGTTGGCATCCATTTATTACAAAGAAGATTTATGCTATTAAAAAAAAAAACACATCGGTAATAAAATTTCAAAAAATATGCAATATATTAAGAGTGATCTGTCTTTTTAATATTTAATTAAATTAACATAATTTGATTTTTTTAAATATTATTAATAAAAATATATTTGTAAAAAGGTTATGTTTTATATAATAAGGTAAAAATATATAAAATTTTAATAATAAAATAGAAAGAGATTTATTTTATAAGGGTTGAACTTTCAAAAAAAAAAATAGTAAAAAAAAATAAATTGCTCACAATAAATTAATAATTAACATTTTAAAAGTTTATGGATTAGTTACAAAAGAAATTTTTGTCTAAGAAAAAATAAGCAATGAACTATGCATATAGCAAGGTCCTTGGTGAAGGATAAAGGAGAGCAAATTTAAGTTGTGCAAAAAGGCTGCAAGTCATGCATTCTGGTGTCGTGCTTGGAGTGGATAGAGAGTGAACAATCTCAGTATTTTCCTGGTCAAATTTTATGGATGCACAAGCCTCATCACTCTCATCACCAATGACCCTCCACATTCAAAGTTCGGTTAGTTAGATTGAACATGTTTTCTTGTCGCCTTCTATGGAAAAATTAGAGACTATATTTAGTACATATAATATCTATCGGCATAACCCTTGAACCCCTCCTGGTGCAAGTGCTAGTCATAAGTTGAATACCAAAAGTATCAACTTCCAACATTAAGAATATGGTCAATACAATGTGGTTCTAATGCCACTAAACAAATGTACATCATCATAACATTAATTGTACCAAGGTAATCAATATAATGCCTAGTTCATATTGTATTTGCCTATTCTTAAAGAATCATTAGTCCTTTTATTTCTAACTCGCTTTGCTTTCCCTAGATTACACTATTCAATTATCTCAAAGATAATAAATAAATAAATGTAATTAGCTTAGTTAATTAAATAAATTGTATTTATTTAAATAACTAATGTTAGAGCATGCTAATTAAATAAATATATCATTAGTATAATTTATTTAATTACCTAGAGGAGAGTGGTAACCTAATTAACCAAATAATTTATCATTGTGGAAGTCATGTGGGATTAGTGATGGAATGAAGGTGATGTTGGGTTAAAATGTAGAGATGGATTCTAGTTATCTACAAGAATAGATGAGGACACGTAATGAGGTGAGTATGTAGGAAGGAAAGGAGGAATAGAATGAGGAATGGGATGGGGAGTAGCCATGATGAATGTGTTGGAAGACTAAGAAGATTGTCATTGATATGCTTACTAGCAACATGAAATGAGGGACAATATGTAGATTCAATTCAATGTTGTCATTGATGTCAACATTGTATTCCAGTATGAAGATCTTTGTGCAGATCATTTTGTACAGTTTGAACATGTTTGAAGATGGTTATCTAGTGGGCATTTGCAAGAAGTTTTGATCCAGTGAAGATAGATGAGAAAATTGGTTGTGTCAAAATAGAGTTTCCTGTGTACAAGACATCTGGTATTTAAACATGACATGAGGGACAATATGTAGATGCAGTTCAGTGTTGTCATTGATGTCAACATTGTATTCTGGTATGAAGATCTTTGTGCAGATCATTTTGTATAGTTTGAACATGTTTGAAGATGGTTATCTAGTGGACATTTGCAACAAGTTTTGATCCGGTGAAGATATATGAAGAGAAAATTGGTTGTCAAAACAGAGTTTCCTGTGTACACGACATCTGGTATTTTGGTTCGCATTGGTTTGCTATGTAGAATCTTGCTCTGAGGTTTTCATATAATTTTCTTAGATGTTAGAGGATTCTAAATCTAGAGTTTCATAGCGTTTCAGTTTCTGGTGTTGAAGATATCAATGATAGAAGTTCTGATCGAGCAATTCCAGTAGCGCCTATATTCCAAGTGGTGTGAAGTTTGGAGGTCCATGTGTCAATTTTTGGATGTATAGTTGGAAAATTCTGTTATTAGGTCATTACTGTGCCGACCTAATAAGTTTTGTGTATTATGAAGTTTGAATATGTATTGTTCCATTATGTAGGAGCTATTGTAGGTTCATCCCAAGCTATTTTGATTTGTTATAAGTTTTGAATCTTGGTGTGAAGCATGTATGTGTGTATGTTGAGGTGACAAGATATAATTTGTATAGTACATCTAATTAGGCTGACTTAATTGATGTTATAGGTGTGTGTTTGAAGCAGATATATATGTGAGATCTTTTTTAGTAGTAGTGATGTATAGTTGATGTAAATTGTGCGAGTATAAGGTGAATGCAAAGCAGAGTAGAGTGTTAGTGTAGACCAGTATGAAGTGTGTGAAGTTGGTATATTAAGCTTCATGGAATTGTACTTCATGCATATGTTAGATGCAATTGTAACAGTTCAATATTGGATGTGTGCCACCACTCTCTTCTATATTTTCTTCTTTCAATGGGAAGTGAGTCCACCTATAGTAAGCACTTCTTTAATATCTTAAACTGGTTTGTAATATATTGTAAGCTAATCCTCACCATGGTTTTTCTCATTTTGGGTTTTCCACATAAAAATTTGGTGTTAATGTGTTATGTGATGTTGATTTTCATCATACTTTCATTCATTACTGCAAATTGAATATGCTATGAGGATTGAATGTTTAAATGTTTTAAGTGGTTTAAAAGAAGATTGATTCACCCCCCTCTCAGTATTTCGAGTGTTCAACAGAATGAAGAGGTAGAGGGAGTAGAGATAGCACTAGTGAGGATAATGGGTATGGTAGGGGTAATGGAAGAGGTAGGAGCTATGGAATAGGTAGGTTTTATGTAGGTGATACATGAATTGGTACTTGGTTGAGGAGAGGTTGTGAAAAAATGCATGAGATGTAGTTACAGTGAGATAAAATTTAGGGGTAGGCCATATTGTAGAACAAAATCACATGGAAATTAAAGGAAGATACACCACAAGAAGGGATAATGGTAGAAGGTATGGTGGTGGATGGAGGGATGGTAGATACACTATTCAATGAGATATGAAGAGAAAAATTCTAATAGCAATCCCTTGATTACTACTATTTTTCTTCTCAATTCATAATAAGACACTTTCAATTGTCCAAACATCTTCCATCTAATTTAGAAGTCTCAACTTCACAACTCTTCCAACTATAGTTGTAGTGGTGACTATGCCCCCACTCATAATTTGACACTAGAATGTGGTTGGCTCCAATGTCAATGGAATCCCTAGACCCAAACTTAATCCTCAAGGGTTCATTCATGATGACCTTGACTATATATTCCTCTGGAAATCAAAAACTCTGTAGTTCATATACCAACAATAGAGAAAATTCATCCTCCCCTCTTGTATGAGTGTATAAGAGCGAAATTGCACCCTTACAATTTCCCTTACATTATTGCATCCGCTTTAGTGTCCACTCCCTTAGCATCTTGAGTAGGCTCATTTTAACCCTTTCATCAGCCTTTCTCCCTCTCAAGATGCTCCGACACCCCTTTTTAGCAGCTACCCTTGTGTGTCAGCTTTCCATCAAACTTGGTGTTTTTCCCGTTTTCGTCGTTGTGAAGCATGACGTGTCCAGACACTAGCGCATCGCGCAGCCGTCCACGTGTCGCGCTAGCGTCCTGTGACATTTCAAGGCTCAAGTGACCGTTTCCGTGCATGATTTCCACTTGTCAACAAGTTTTGTCGGTGGTAACGGCTGGTAACACCTGAAAACGGCTGAAGAAGCTTCCTCTCTCTTTTTAAGTCATCCCTTCAATTCATCTGGGCTCTCTAAGGAGATCTTCGATAGCTAGCTCCATTATGTCAGTTTCTAGCTCCATTCCAATCTCTAGCATTTTACACAGCTTCATACAACTTGTTGTAGTAGCTCCAAGCTCTCTCAAGCTTCCATTGCAACACTCTTTGTAGCCTTCTTGGGTCTTGCAACTCCATTTCATGTTTGTGAGCATCTTGGGATTCGATATCCTCTACTATTTGCATACTTACTTGGTGATACGGGTTCTCCTCCTTGAGCGGGGTTTTCTTTTATCACCTCTTTTGTGATACGGGTTCTCCTCCTTGAGCGAGGTTTTCTTTTATCACACGTTTATTTGTGGTGCGGGTTCTACTCCTGAGCAAGTTTTTCTTTCACCACACACTTTTTTTATCACACTATTTATCTTCTTGGCTATCCGTGGAGGTGGGAACACCAAAAAGGGGGTTTGATTAAGGAAAACCCCTATAAAGCCTCAACATTCTCTCCAGATATCACGCTTGCAGGTTTTGAATACATTTGTTTGGTAGAGGCTTCATCACTCACGTGGTTGTAAGTATTTATTTCCCTTCTTCTCCTTATCTTTATCATTTACTCTTTACTTTACTCTAGTTCTACCACTTTATCGCATTCTGTCAATTCTCAGTAATTTGTTTGCTAGCAGTCATTTAGGCATTTTTCGTGATAAACTCGGTCTTTGGTCTGTACGAGACGCCAGTGCGCCACGTTGTCGTCCACTTTCTACGCTAACGTCCTTTGGCCGAGAGCTTGTCAGTTTGTTCAGAAAACCTCTATGACCTGCTCTTTCAGATTCTAGAACTCT
The DNA here is from genome assembly GCA_007258455.2 of Sequoia sempervirens. NCBI lineage: Eukaryota > Viridiplantae > Streptophyta > Pinopsida > Cupressales > Cupressaceae > Sequoia > Sequoia sempervirens. The sequence goes on along the minus strand of VDFB02276136.1, from coordinate 31,817 downwards.
CGCCAATGTTCCATTGAGGTAATATAGGGCAGTTCGCCCCGTGAGGATCTCTGAGTGAAGAGAACTCGTGAGTAGCGAATCCCCCTATATTACATTTTGGTGAACCCGACGTGAAGAACAATGTTCTTCGAAAAAACTAGGAATTTATTTACCCCTACTTGGCAGGGTCATAACTTTTGACCGAAAAAATTGTGATGGATTTAATATCTTCTTTTATTAGTTATGTATCTAGTTTTGTTCAAAATGTTAATGATATTCCATTTCATGCATGTGATAGTGACTTGGCTTTACCCCGTGTCACTTGGTGCCTTTGATCCTTCTCACGAATGTAATCTTGCTTCAAAGGATATTTTGTTGCAAGAAGATGGAATCATTGATACCTTTCTTAATGTTACTCTACCCACTCTTCATTCCAATGCACTCTCTTCTAGAGATGATGCATTTGTGAATGATGAATATACCCTTCATTCCAATGCACTCTCTTCTAGAGACGTTGCATTTGTGAATGATGAACCTACCTCTCATTTCAATGCACTCCCTTCTAGAAATGTTGCATGTGTGAATGATGAATCTCTCTTCCATTCTAATGCATTCTCTTCTAGAGATGATGCATTAGCGAATGACGAATCTCCTTCCATATCTGATTCTCCTTGGATCGATGTTGAGAATGTTCCTTCAAATAATTATTCCACATTTGATCCTGTTTGGATTGATGTTGAGAATATGTATTCAAATAAGTGTTCTACTAGTTGTGATGATTCTATAAATGTTATCTACATCTCTGCAGCCCCTCAAAGGCCTAAGAGACCGATCATTTATGTGACTCCAGCTAGTCTTTCTTCTAAAAGGATTTGTTCTATTGATGGTGTTCCATTTGATGGTGGTTCTCCTAATATTTCTAAGGCTCCCTCTTATAGAGCGGTAGCCCATAGTTATGAAAATAGAATGAATAAACAACCAATCCTTCCTCAAGCACCTGAACCTACAACTAAAGCACCTAGTGATTACAATCTTGTTGAGCAACCTCGGGTTACTCCAGATAAGATCTCACCATGGGACTTGCTTCGGTCTACTCCAATTTATCAAGGTATGCTTCAAGAAGCCTTGCAAAAGATCCTCTTGCCTTCTTCTGCTAGGCCGGCAGATGCTAATGCGTTGATGGCGTATATTTGTGCGGGTTTTCCGAATATTACATTCTATCTGTAGGAGCTCCCGCCTCTGGAAGTATAGAAGCAAGCGGACCCTCTAATGATTATAGTCAACATTAATAAGATTGGCATTAAACGTACTCTCATTGATGTTGGTTCGACGCTCAATGTGTGTAGTATTGATCTATTGTGTAAGATTAATATTGACCCATCCTCTCTTAATACTTCTTTTGTTGTCCTTCATGGGTTCGATAATGTCGATCGACAATCCCTAGGCATGATAGTCTTGCCTTTGAGGTTGGGACCCGTTACTGTTCCTACCCTTGTATATGTTATGGCAGAAAAGTTACCGTGTAACCTTCTTCTTGGTAGACCGTGGATTCACGCTATGGGTGCAATCCCGTCTACCTTGCATAAATCTATTAAGTTTATTTATAATAATAAAGTAGTCACAGTCAAAGCTAACCCTGAGGCTATGCACTTATGTGAGATGGCAGCTATCGGTCGAGCTTCGGTTGTGCCTACTCTTATTCCTTTAGTGTCTTCCACTGTGTCGATGTTTACTCTAGCAGTACCTCCTACAAAGGATACTCTTGAGATAAATTTCCCTAAGGAAGATCCTTCTAAAACAAGGAGCCGTAAGTGTGCTCCTTCTACCTCTTATCAAAGGAATGCATGTCTTGGTGGTGATTGGGGTCCTTTAGACTTTACAGAATCCTTCATTGGAGAATATAAAGTCGACCCGATCCACTTAGACCCTTCGACATCATCATCCACACCCGCTATCAAAGATTATTATTTTTTTGTATCGCGAGGTAGTGTGGGAAATAATTGTAATGTCCTTAGTGTTGATCCTCCTTCCGAGGAAGAGGATTACGCTTTTGCTAGAGAAGACAGTGTTGGTAGTCCTGTTAATAAGAATGATTGTGATCCCATAGAGGAGTGTGATCCATGTTGTTGGGACAATGCTCTTTACAAGGATTCTCCTTCTTTTCAAGATCTACAAGCATGTTATGGTCCCGACTTTAAGCTCGTCTCTAAATGTGGCTATGAGCGTAAAGGTTGTGGGTGCAACGAGCAAGGCATGCAGGTCCCTATAGAATTTTCGCCTCGTAAGCGTAATCTAGGGCTTGGTTACTCGAATGAACAATCTAAAAGGGAACCACGATTGAATGGTGACATAAATTCCACTCAACCTTGTTCTCGTGGATTGATTTATCCTCCTCTATCTTCTATCTTCGTGCCTTATTCTTCCTGTGAGAAGTCAAACCTTTCTCCACAAGAGAAAGGGTTGCTTCTTGCTCCTTATCCTTTATCTAAGCAAGAGTGTATTTTGTTGCAGCTTCTAAAAGCCCACCTAATCACTCTTTCTTCTCCTACACGTAATAAAATTCATAAACATGATAAAGGAGAACATCCTTTCTGCGAATACCACTGAGTGCTTGGGCATTCCACTAGCGAATGTAAGGCCTTGAAAGACAAAATTCAACATCTTTGTGATTCAGGTGCCATCAAAATCCTGTTTGATTGACGCACCTATCTTTTCTTCGCACGACAAGTGATATCGAGGTTCACCTCTATCCTGCATGCTTGAAGTATCCTGCATAGTTCTCCTCCCCTATATGTTGGGGGTAGTGATAACTTATTCCGGAGATGTGTGAGTCCTTCTTAGGGGCCCCTCTCTTCGCTCTCTCTTTCAAATGAAGCATCCCTTGAGTGGACCCCCTTTTCTCTTTTGAAGGGTTCCCGAGAGACCTCTTTGAAAGCCTTTCTTTCGAATGAATTCATTGGCGTCTAGCTTGGGGGCAGCCCAACTAGACCTATTTCACAACTTATGTGTCTAACTTAGGGGCAACCTAACTAAACCTCGTCTTTCAAATAGCGTGTCCCTTGAGTGGACCCCTCTTTTTTCACGGCGGGTTCCCAAGGGAACCCTTTGAAAATTTTCCAACTTGTTGACGGTCTGCGTGATTGTTCGCTTACTTGCCTACATGGCCTTTTTTGACATGCTCTATCTGCGGGTAGATGCGTCGCCACTTTTTGACTCTGCAGAGTTCGCTTTTCTGGGTCTCCTTCATGTGAGAGTCCTTGAAGGATACCTTCCTTGCAAGTCTATGGGTCTGTAAGGCACTTTCTCAGTTTCCTTCATGTGAGAGTTCTTGAAGGATACCTGCCTTATAGGTCTGTGGGTCTGTAAGGCATTTTCACTCAGTGATACGGGTTTCCTCCTTGAGCGAGGTTTGCTTTTATCACCTTTTTTGTGGTGCGGGTTCTACTCCTGAGCGGGTTTTGCTTTCACCATGTACTTACTTGGTGATACGGGTTCTCCTCCTCGAGCGGGGTTTGCTTTTATCACCTGGTTTGCTTTTATCACCTCTTTTTTGATATGCACTTTATTCATTTCTATCCTTCTCCTCTCTTTTGTATAGACCGGATCAAAGATATGCATCTTCTTCATCCTGAGTATATGCCCCTTCTTTCTTCATCTTGAAAGTTCTTCTATGTATTGTTTGGGGACGACGCATAATATTGAGACAACCTTTTACATTGAGGTTTCTTTCACTCTGCTGACTCGAATCCATTAGCTTTTTATGTTCTAACATTGTTGTTAGGTGCAGGTTCTTCTTGTCTAAGGTATTGGTTTTGCAGATCTCTAGCCTAGTGGGCATGCTTATGTGGTTCGAAGAGTTATCTACTTCCTCTACAGTATCCTTTTGGCATATGATGTTATTTATGTTTAGTAGATTTCCTTTAGTGTGCATATTAATGTAGATTCATATGCTCGCTAAAGTGGGGGCAAAATGTATAAGAGTGAAATTGCACCCTTACATTATTGCATCCGCTTTAGTGTCCACTCCCTTAGCATCTTGAGTAGGCTCATTTTAACCCTTGCATCAACCTTTCTCCCTCTCAAGATGCTCCAGCACCCCTTTTCAGCAACTACCCTTATGTGTCAGCTTTCCATCAAACTTGGTGCTTTTCTCGTTTTCGTCGTTGTGAAGCATGACGTGTCCAGACACTAGCGCGTCGCTCAGCCGTCCACGCGCCGTGCTATCGTCCTATGACGTTTCAAGGCTCAAGCAACCATTTTCATGCATGATTTCCACTTGTCAACAAGTTTTGTCGATGGTAACGACTGGTAATGCCCGAAAATAGCTAAAGAAGCTTCCTCTCTCTCTTTTTAAGTCATCCCTTCAATTCATCTGGGCTCTCTAAGGAGGTCTTCGACAGCTAGCTCCATTTTGTCAGTTTCTAGCTCCATTCCAATCTCTAGCATTTTACACAACTTCATACAGCTTGTTGTAGTAGCTCCAAGCTCTCTCAAGCTTCCATTGCAACACTCTTTGTAGCCTTCTTGGCTCTTGCAACTCCATTTCATGCTTGTGAGCATCTTGGGATTCGATATCCCCTACTATTTGCATACTTACTTGGTGATACGGGTTCTCCTCCTCGAGCGAGGTTTGCTTTTATCACCTCTTTTGTGATACGGGTTCTCCTCCTTGAGTGGGGTTTTCTTTTATCACACGTTTATTTGTGGTGCGGGTTCTACTCTTGAGCGGGTTTTGCTTTCACCACACACTTTGTTCATCACACTCTTTATCTTCTTGGTTGTCCGTGGAGGTGGGAACACCAAAATGGGGGTTTGACTGAGGCAAAATCCTATACAGCTCCAACATTCTCTCCAAATATCACGCTTGCAGGTTTTGAAGACATTTGTTTGGTGAAGGCTTCATCACTCACGTGGTTGTAAGTATTTATTTCCCTTCTTCTCCTTATCTTTATCATTTACTCTTTACTTTACTCCAGTTCTACCACTATCACATTCTGTCAGTTCTCAGTAATCTATTTGCTAGCAGTCATTTAGGCATTTTCTATGATAAACTCAGTCTCTGGTCCGTACGAGACGCCAGTCTGCCTCTAAGACGCTAGCGCGCTATGTTGTCGTCTGCTTTCTGCGTTGATGTCCTTTGGCCGAGAGCCTGTCAATTTGTCCAAAAAACCTCTATGACCTACTCTTTCAGATTCTAGAACTCTCGCCGATGTTCCATTGAGGTAATATAGGGCAGTTCACCCCGTGAGGATCTCTGAGTGAAGATAACTTGTGAGTAGCGAATCCCCCTAAATTACAATGAGATATCTGACTTTTAATTCACTATTCATTAAGCTTTTGCATTTAATTCATTCCAATTACCATCAAATGATAACAATCGTATTCCCATCAATTCAAGTTGTTTTATGCTCCTTATTAGTGTACCACACACAAAATCATATCGATCCCATATCGTTCCAACATCCTATGTTCACACATTGATAGGCTTAGACATAGATTCATATACACAAGGTGAAGCTCATATCCGCATTATGGTACACTCAATGACTAGCTTAGCCATCCAACGCCTATACATAATGTGAATAAATTAATCTCACAAGTACACATAGTGACCAATTAGCAAAAGGAAGAAGTTGTAACCTTACTACAAGCATCATTTCCTTCTCTCCATTGACTAACACATATGCTTATAAGTACATCCCATGTGAAAAATTAATGTTGATGCATCCCATACTACATTGTGGTTCCCATCCTTTTCCTCAGTTCTCTATACTAGTTGTGATGATGTGAGATTATTCTTTACTACATGTGATCATCCTCAGATAGGGTGTAAGCATAACACCACATATCACTTAACGCCTGTTACCAGTTACCAGATTTTCACCCATGGCTCAATCAGGTAGAGCCCATTGATAGAAAGAAGAAATAAAATGGTACATTTTCTATTCCCCTTACATTGCATTCATATATACAAATGAAATAACTTGAGAGACTATAGAAACACAAATCATCGCATTTATACAGATGCATGAAACATAAGAAGATTTTGCAATTTTTTTGAATAGTTATTTTATTGAGTAGAAATATTCATTTAACTCACACAAGCTGTGAGTTTTACTGTTGCTTGCTTATTCAATGCAAATAAAAATTAACATGTACCTGAATAAGTAAACAAATATAAAAGAATGTGCATGTAGGGAGGGTAACCAGTCATTGCCTGAGAATGACTAGTTTATGTGAGTCTTTTGTCTGGTTGTTGCCCGAGTTGTCCTGGTCTGTTCCTAGCTCCCTAAGACTCTTGTTTCCTGCAATAAATCAAAGCAATATGTTAGAAAAATGCTCTAAGCAATGAAAAGTTACACACCATACATGTTCATTTACCTATACATGTATAAATTGGTCCTGATCTGCTTTAAATAAACATGTGCATTACAAGTGTCCCAGAAAACCATTGAAATTGTCAAACACACTTGAAATGCACATATGTTTTTCTAACTTGTTTGTTTCATGTGCAGCTACAGGTGCAGATATGATTTAATTTTGAAAAATGAGTGGTGAAAATGTGGCTCCCATGAGGGTTGATCCCAGCTCATTATTTATGCACAACTTTTTAAGTACACTTTCGTGCATTCAATGCAGATTACCATGTTTAAAATCTACAATAGTAACTTTTGAAATGTAGATTGCAATTATAATGTCATTGACAGATACTTGCTCATTGAAATAGTGGAAGAGCATAAAATACAAAATCATTCAACAGGTACCATAACAACATGAATCATTGGAGAACTCTATTTTGCAAGTAAAGCAATATGTTCTGGAAGCATAATATCATGAAGCCCTATGTATGATACAGGGTTATAAATCAAGAAAGTAAAACAATTATGAGTCAAGATATACATTGTTGAATATCAAAAGGTAGAGTACAAGAATTCTTTAACAAGTACAGTGATAATCATGATATTTTGTGTCATAAAACAAACATAATGATCCTTGAAAAGCAAGCCTACAACCATATGGTAAGGACAGTCACAAAGATTAGCGCCTTGAGCATATTTCAATATCCCATTAAGATAATGACATCATGTCTAATATCATCATGATACAGAAAGAAGCATTTCATGTATTTGGCATGAAAGCCATGAGTAATCAAAAGATAGTTATAAATAATGATAAAGGAAATAAGTTGTCTATGATCAAGATACCACAACAATACACCATTCTAGAGTGAAAAGAAAGTGTTATTGAATGGATAGAACTAGTTGTAATTGTTGTATTAGCTGTCCCTGAAGGTCTCCCACTGGCTATAACTCTCATGTTAGCATACTCTATGAGGAAGATAATGAAAGATAAATTTTTGGTCATGCATCTCTCAACTTATAAGACATTGAGATCTACAACAATAATTTGTAGTGACAAAACAAGGATTCTAACACTAAATGAGATGATAGTTGTGAAATATTCAAGGAAGGAAACAAAAGATATAAGCATGCTTCATGATAATATGATTGGAATCCTTATCGAGGGAATTGCTTAGAACTACACTGGCATTTAAAAGTTTTTTTCTGTTTGCTAGCAAGTATATGCAGAAATATATGGCATCTTACAGAAGACTAAAAATACAAAAAAAGATGACTTTTATATCCAAGTGCAGATTTTGAAGCAGTTGCAGTCCAAAATCAATCATAGTACAGTAAAGGATCTATTATGAATGTAAGATACAGGTTTGAAGTAACCAAGGTGGAGTTTTTCCTGTTACCTAAGAACTCAAGCAAGCTATCAAATAAGGGCCAAGCCAATGCATTGCAAATATACAACCATGTAAAGGAGAATAAAGTTACTCTAACAAAATACAACCCAACAACCGGCTAAATCATTTCACGAAATCAACAAAAACATTAGAGTCGAACACGGAGATGGTGTTTTTCCCTTTTCTTTCTACAAGAAATCCATAGCAATATTATCAAGGCCGAGCCATGGCACATTTGTTGAAAATGTGCATATGAAATGTATAGAGGCGTGGGTTTTGAGACAACCGAGTAAGAACAAATTTCAATATTTGCAAAAAGGGTAAAAGTTGTACGATGGAGCTGCAATGAAACACATATTTTGCATTTATCCAAATCTTGAATCTTTCATAAATGAAATGCAAAAGAAAAGGGATTTAGAATGAAAAATGTGCTAGAAGAAAACCTTCACGGGTTTTTTTGCTAGAAGTCTAAAATACACAGAAACCCTCACAGGATTTTGTTTAAGACACATGAATCTTTGCAATGTTTGAAAGATTGTAGTGAGAGGTTGAGTAGCCATAAAAGATCTCCAGAAGTCACAAAGAGAAAAATGAGTAAGGAGAGATTAAATACAACATGGAAAAGCCTCAAGGCCGCGACCATGAACAAAACAGGGGCCAAACCAGATAAATAGAAACCTCAAATCATTTTTGCATGAAATTAAAAGGGGAATCAAAAGGAGTGATTACCTAGTATAATGGAGGTTGAAATCAATCTCAAGATGCTCTAAAATCTGCTGAAAAGTCACTATAACTACACATAATCCATCATGGAAAGCTTCTATAGTGCTCAAACCCTACCTCATAGTGGGGGACTTAGCTTCTTCAAGAAGCTTCAGATAAAATAAGATGCAATAAACTTTCATCCTTTTGCCTTTTTCCTTAGGGTTAAAACCCTAGTGTATATGGTCGATAGAATAGGCATTTTTTGCCTTTATTTTATCAAAAATATAATGCAAACTAATACCCCGAGGACCTATGACTTAGGCATTTTTAAGTCACTTTTGACTTATTAATATTTTGTGTCTATGGCCGATACATGTAAGTGTGACTTTTAATTTTGCATTTCTTCATATTGTAAAATGATTGAATTTAAATGATGACTTATGAATCATTTAATTCAAGCATTACTTCTAAATGAAAATAAAGTCATATGTCAATATGTTTAAGTCATGAAGTTTTCAACATATGGAGGGAGGGATGTGTTTGTATTTATGACTGAGAAAATCTTGGGAAGTTGAGTTTTGTTTTCCAACATTGAGAGAGCATATAGGAGAGTTGGATTCTGTTATCAAACACTTGGAGCAAAAATAGGAGCATTTATTTCCTTTGGAGACAAAATTGGAGCTTTTGGAGGGTATTTTGAAGAGTCATCATGATGGACTTAGTCAAAATTAACCATTTCAACTCTTTGAAGCTTATTTGAAGAAAATTCAGTTGTTATTTTTTTGGATTTTTGAAGCCATCCGAGTTCTTGAAGCTTCTAGAGCCTTTTTTGGAGGAGTTACTTGGACTTAAAGATATATTCTCATTTGTAACCCATGAGGAGTTAGTTCTTGCTATGCAGATTCTGAAATTAGTGATTTTCATAATCCTTTCTTAGTTTTGAGCATGTTTTGTAACTCATATGGAGTACGATATATAGAGTTTTCCTTGGATACCATTGATGATTCTATCTTATTGCCTTCTTGTTCTTGAAAATATTGTGCATTTTCAGGTGATTGATTAAGTTGTTTTGTGAAATCTTTCTTTTTCCCTATAACTTTGTCTCATATATTATGCCTTTTCTGCAAAATTAAGGTTATTCTGGTTATGAATAGTGTTTTAAAATTGCATATGATTCTTTTAGTTTGTGAAAGTTACCTTTCCTTTCTGAAAGTATATGAAATTCAAACCTTTTTATGAAATATTTATGCATAAACTTACAGTAATATGTTGTGCAATGCAATAGCTATCATCAATTTTCAAGTGGTAGTGTTTAGGTGATATCCAACTAGGAAGTCAGCCTATCCGGAGGTTCATTCTCATTTTTGGGTGACCCACAACCTGAGAATACTCCCATGTTTCTCTAACTTACTGAGTTTCACAACTCAGTCAGGGTGCAAAGTTTAAGAGTTAACAATTTTGGCACGCCCGGTGGGACACGTCCCTTAGTGTTTTTCACTTGTTTGATGTGCAACCAGTGATTCTTTGACCTTTTAGAGGTTATTACAACACATTTGGCAACTCCGTTGAGTTAAAGAGCAGTAAAATCAGTGTTGTTACAACACATGAGAAGAGTACAAACTAGGAGTTCCAAGGAATTTGAATATTTGCAGTTGTCACCACCAAAAATAAGAGGTAGGACAACAAAAAGAACTCCTCCATCAAAAAGAGTTCAGGTAACACCACCTAGTGTTAGGAAAGAGTTTTTCTTCTCACCACCAAGGAGAAGAGGTAGACCATCAAAAAGGGAGAGTGTTACTCGTTCTGCTTCTCAAAGTTTCAGAACAATTGCATCATATTCAAACAGCCCAAAAACAGTTATGTTTGCTGCTTTTTCAAGTACATCTCCTGTATTTTCAAGTTTTATAACTTCATCCTTTGTTGTTCATACTCAAGTTCAGCCACCTCCAATGGCAGCTAGAAACCAACCTTTTGTACCATTTAATGGAGTCAGTCCATTAAATCTTGTACAACATAATGACATACCAGTTGCAGCTTTAAAGAGCTTGCCAATCTTCACTAGTGAAGATCAAACAACTACAATTGAGCACATAAGGGATGTTGCTTCCTTATGTGGTGTACACCATATCACTCAAGAGGATGTAGTTGTAAGGCTACTTGCAACATCATTCAAAGGAAGAGCTTTGCAGTGGTTTAGAAGCTTAGGAGTTGGTACCATTGCAACATGGGATGAGTTAGGTGATAAATTACACAAATAGTTTCAAGAAAGATCTCATAACTTATCCTTACTGTAGTAGCTGACTACAATAAAGAGAGCTCCTCAAGAGCAAATGAATGATTTCAATTTCAGATTCCAAAGGACTTTGGATAGAATCCCTGCAATAGTGAGGACAACTCTCGAATATGCATTTCTATACTTTTTGAAAGCTCTTAACAACGATATAGTTGTTATGACACAGTCTATGGGAGGAGTGTCCTTACCAGATGCTTACAAAACAACAATTAGAGTAGAAAATTGTTTGATTCAAGCAAGGAAGATTGCTCCCATGCCACCAATTCCTTTTTTTCCAAAAATACAGCCAAATATTCCACTTCAAATACCACCTTTTGCACCATTGCTTGTTGTACCAGCATTACCTGCTGCTGGTAAACAAGAATTTGGAGTCCCAGTTCAATCTTAGGAGTTGCAGGAAATAAAGGAGAGTCGACAAAAGATTGAGAACATTTTGCAGAATTTTGGGAACAAACTAGTGAATCTAGAGAAACAACAGTCATATAACAGACCTGCAAATCAGCCTTTTCAAGGGCAACAACAACAATTTCAAGACAATAGGCAGCAATACCAAGGTAATTACCAAGGTTAAAGACAAAATATTGCTACAAGGCCTTTTCAGGCATATAATCCAGCACCTATTAGTGCAGCTAGGGATCTTGTCCCTGTTCAAAATAACCTTGTTGTGTATTACGAATGGCGTTATCCATGCAATCAACCACATAATCAGGCCACATGCTCTAATGGAGTAATAAACCAGGAATTAATGGTGCAAAGTGTTGCAAGCTCACAACAAAATTTACCTAATGATGCAACTCCACAACAACAGGAGCAGCTTACAAATGACACTACTCTACTGAACTGGCAAGGAGAAGAATTTTGTGGAGTCAATGCAGATGATTCTCCAGTTACAGCAAATACCAGAGCAAAGAAAAGAGTTTTTTAACTTCAACAAATAATTGATAAAGGAAAAACAACAGTTGTAGAACCATCCACATCGCAAGTATCTCGCATTTTGTAGAGAAATTCACAAGGAGTTGCCAGGGAGAAGCCACAAATGCAAGCTGATCATGTTGTTGTAAAGGTACATCAGAAGGTAAATCCGACTGTGCCTTATAATATTATTGAAAATATGAAAAAGATGAATGTAACAATGTCTATATGGGATTCATTAGCTATCCCAGGTCAGAAAGACATATTACAGTCAGCTTTGTCAAATTTGAAGGTGTCTGAAGAACCATCAGTAGGTCAAGATAGGGTTATATTTACAAATACCCCTTAGGACAGCCAACAACCACGCAAAGAAACAAGTAAGGACATTAAACCACCTCCGTTTTATGTGTCTGTAATTATTGGTGACAAATTAGTGCACAATTGTATGGTGGATAGTGGGGCTAGCAGTTCCGTAATACCTAAGCAAGTAGCAAATAAACTTGGATTGAAGTATCAACCTTTAGAGAAAGGAGTGATTTAGTTAGATGGAACCTCAGTCAACACTTTAGGTGTTATAAAGGGATTGAGCCTTACACTTCATGCTTGTCCAAAATTTTCAGTTCCCCAAGACATATTTGTCATAGATCTCCCACCTTTCTTTTCTTTGCGCCTCTCAAGAGACTTTACAACAAAGATAGGAGGATATGTTTCAGTTGATTAGTCACATATGTTGTTTAGAACAAGATATGGAACCAAGGTTACCATTAAGTCTAAAAATTTGGCCAAGGATCACATTGAGCCATATAACCCAAGTGTAATTAACGTTGTTCCTACTGCTGCAGATACAAATTGTGTCGTTTTACTGATAGTGAGCTTCCTGCTACTCAAGAGCTCCAAGCAGAAAGTGTTCCTGATGTATTGTTACATGAATGGGCAGCAAAAAATGTGTTGGAAAATCCTGGGGATCTTATTCAAGATGCTGGTATGGGAAATTATGTGCTTCATGAACCTGATGCAGAGGTTCCAAACCTTGAAAAAAGTTAAAATTAGCTGTTAGAACAACAAAATGATCTTTGGGAGATATTTTTTGATGGCTCCAAAAGTAAAAATGGAGCCGGTGGAGGTGCAATGCTTGTTTCTCCACAAGGTGATAGGTACTTTTGAGCTTTTCGTTTTGCTTTTGCATGCTCAAATAACATTGTTGAGTATGAGGGACGTATTCAAGGTCTTGAATGGGCAAGAAAAAGAGGAGTTAATTGCATGAAGGTTTTTGGAGATAGTGAACTGATCGTCAATCAAGTTAGAGGCCTGAATGTTGCTAAGAACGATTCATTGAAGTCCTATAGAAGCAGAGTGTGGAACATAATTGAGGAATTTGATACCTTCAACCTGATTTCTATTCCAAGAAGCCAAAATAAACATGCTGACAGACTTGCAGCAATTGGAGCATAGTTTGATATCCCAAATGATATCAAAAAAGAGAAAATACAACAGTATGTTAAAGTTGTAGTTAGGCTATCAATTCCTGATAACAACATCAACTGGCAGGTATTCGATAGTGATGAGAAGATTTTATCTTTTTTGCTCCAAGAGGATCAGTTTTTTGTAGTGAATCAAGAGAAGATTAAACAACAGTATGATGATCAAATCATATAGCTGAGGACAAACAAGCTACCCAAGGGTTTGGTTACCTTGGAGTCTATTTTCAATACTGATGACCAACTTAAGAAAAGCAAAGTCAGCATTCAAGTGAAAGAAGACCATTATGAAGAAGTTGAAATCTTTAAAGGCAAGCTTCTTAAGTTAGGAAAAATTTGTTCAACTGAAGATAAAAAAAACTTGTATTGCTTTATGCCAAGAGTTTCATGATTTTTTTTCTTAGCAATATTCTGACTTAAAAGGATTTGACCCTCATATTGCACAACACACAATTGAGTTAGAACTCGATGCCAAGCCTGTTAGGCAAAAGTAGAGACCTTTGAACCCCAAGCTTGAACCTTTGATGGTTAAGGAGCTAACTAAGTTAGTCGAGGGTGGTACTGTATTTCCCATAAAACACACATCCTGGGTTTTTAACCTTGTTCTGGTTAGAAAGAAGAATGGGGAAATAAGATTATGTGTAGATTTTAGAGATCTTAACAAAGCATCTTTGAAAGATCATTACCCCTTACCCTCCATGGAACAGATTATTCAAGTTGTTGTTGGTTCAGAGAGATTTTCTCTTCTAGATGGGTATTCTATTTATAACCAAATTTTAGTCAAGGAAGAGGACCAATATAAAACAACGTTTACAACAAAGTGGGGCACTATGTCCTACAAGATAATTCCTTTTGGATTATCTAACGTTGGTGCCACATTTCAACGGGCCATGGATATGGCGTTTCAAAGTTTAATTCAAAAATTTATGCTTGTTTATCTTGATGATGTAACCGTATATTCCAAAAATGCAGATGAACACTTGTCACATCTCAAGCAGGTATTTGAAAAATGCAGAGAGTATGGGATATCTCTCCGAAAAAGAGTATCTTTGCAGTTCATGAAGGTAAATTGTTAGGACACATAGTATCAAAGGAAGGAATTACTATTGACCTTGAGAGAGTCAAAGCCATACTTGAGCTGCCATTACCCAATCACAAGAAAGGATTGCAGAGCTTTCTAGGTAGAATCAACTTTTTGAGGAGATTCATACTTGATGTTGCAAATTTATTACAGCCTTTGACTACCATGCTTAAAAAGAATGCAATTTTTAGTTGGAATAAAGAAGCCAAACGTAGCTTTGAAGAAATCAAAGAAGCTTTGGCATCAACCCCAACACTAGTAAATCCAGATTTCTCTAAAGACTTCATTTTATATGCTTTTGGCAGCATTAGTTCTATTTCTACTATGCTAGTTCAGAAAAACAATGATAATTTGGAACAGCTAATAGCCTTTTTCAGTCAAGGTCTTGCTGATTATGAGCAGAAATATACCTTTGTTGAGAAACACGTTCTTGTTGTAATTAGGAGTTTAAAGAAATTTAATCCTCTAATCTCCAACAACAAAATTCATCTTTTGGTTGCACACCCTAGTGTGAAAGAATTTCTATTCAGCAAAGATTTGAGTGAAAAAAGAGCAGGGTGGATCACAAGAGTTATGGAGTTCGATGTTGATATCAAAATCACAAAACTTGTCAGAGGTAGAGGACTTTGTGAGAAGCTTGTCTCAACCCCTGAAGATACACAAAAATTAAAAATAGAAACCATTTTTCTCAATGATAATGAGATTCAGAATGCAACACCTAAGTTAGCAACAAGTTGGGTTCAAGATATGACCCATTTTCTACAATTGGTGAGTGTCCACCAGGTCTAGATAGAGCAAAAAGAAATATTTTAGGTTACAATCCATTCCATATGTTTTGATTGATAATATCCTTTTCAGAAAAGACCTGAATGGAATTTTATTAAGTGTATTGATACCGATCAAACTAAAAAAGTGCTTCATGAATTCCATGATGGAGCTTTAGGAGGTCACTTTGCTCCAAGATCAACAACCTAGAAAATTATGAGAGTTGGCTATTACTGGCCTAATTTGTTTAAGGATGCATATGCTTGGTCAAAGAAATGTGTTAAATGTGCTTTATTTGTAGGAAAAGAAAAGCTTCCAGCCATGCCTTTGCAGCCAATTCAGGTTGAACAACCCTTCATGAGATGGGGCATTGACTTTATCATGCCAATTAATCCACTCTCCAGTGTTGGTCACAAGTGGGTGCTTACAGCCACTGACTATTTTACACAATGGACAGAAGCAGTAGCTTTGAAAGAAGCTAATGAATCTTCAGTTTTAAGCTTCTATAAACACATAGTCACCAGATTTGGAGTTCCTGACTCTATTATTTCAGATAATGCTCTTGCATTTATGGGATTAAGGGTTACAAATTGGGTTGTTAAACATGGAATTTATTTGAACACCTCAAATTATTACCCACAAGGTAATGGTTTAGTTGAAAGTACAAATCAAAACCTAATCAAAATCATTAAAAGAACCATGGAGGAGAATCAAAGAGTTTGGCACTCTAAATTGAAATTTTCACTTTGGGCAGATAGAATAACCCCTAAGAGATTAGTTGGTAATTCACCATATGTTATAGTTTATGGAAAAGAGGCCAGATTACCTCTATCTATAGAGCTTCCAGCTCTTGACATTATTCACTAGTTGGAAATGTTTGAAGAACAGGACCCAATGTCCGTAAGATATGTTGAGCTCATGGAGCTTGAAGAAACAAGAGACAAAGCAATGGAGACTTTGGAGTATCATCAACTCCAAACAAAGAGAACCTTTGATAAGAAAGATACACCCAAAGTTTTCAAAGGTGATGTATTTCTCAAGTGGGATGTACTGAAAAGCAAGCCAGGTAAACATTCAAAGTTTGACAATTTCTAGACTGGTTTGTTTATCATCGCTGAATGCAAGGAGCATAACGTATTCCAATTATCAAAGATGGATGGAGAAATACTGCCAATCCCAATTATTGGGATTCACCTCAAACGTTGTTTTGAGGTATGACTTATCATTGTAAATATTAGGTTAGGTTTATGCTTTCAATAAAGTGTTGTTACACTATAGTTTAGTTGCAAATTTCATTCCCTAAGGGTTGTTCCAACACGATAGCTAGTTTTAGTTTTTTTGTTTTTCCATGTTTTCAATAAGTGTCCTACTATTCTAACTAATCTCAAATGAGTTATAGTTATGAGCAAGTTATTTTAGGTCTGCCTCTGAGTTTACTAAGTGACTCCATACCCAATGGACAAGTCTAGGCTACTGGTTTACATGTTTAGCAGGCAAACATCCAACTGATGTTGCCAAAAAATTTACCATATTTTCACCCATGGCTCAATCAGGTAGAGCCCATCGATAGAAAGAAGAAAGAAAATGGTACATTTTCTATTCCCCTTACATTGCATTCATATATACAAATGAAATAACTTGAGAGATTATAGAAACACAAATCATCACATTTATACAAATGCATGAAACATAAGAATATTTTGCAAATTTTTTGAATAGTTATTTTATTGAGTAGAAATATTCATTTAACTCACACAAGTCGTGAGTTTAACTGTTGCTTGCTTATTCAATGCAAATAAAAATTAACATGTACATGAATAAGTAAATGAATATAAAAGAATGTGCATGTAGGGAGGGTAACCAATCATTGCCTGAGAATGACTAGTTTCTGTGAGTCTTTTGTCTGGTTGTTGCCTGAGTTGTCCTGGTCTATTCCAAGCTCCCTAATACTCATGTTTCCTACAATAAATCAAAGCAATATGTTAGAGAAATGCTCTAAGCAATGAAAAGTTACACACCATACATGTTCATTTACCTATACATGTATAAATTGGTCCTGATCTGCATTAAATAAACATGTACATTACAAGTGTCCCAGAAAACCATTGAAATTGTCAAAAACACTTGAAATGCACATATGCTTTTCTAACTTGTTTGTTTCATGTGCAGCTACAGGTGCAGATATGATTTAATTTTAAAAAATGAGTGGTGAAAATGTGGCTCCCACGAGGGTTGATCCCAACTCATTATTTATGCACAACTTTTTAAGTACACTTTTGTGCATTCAATGCAGATTACCATGTTTAAAATCTACAATAGTAACTTTTGAAATGTAGATTGCAATTATAATATGTCACTGACATATACTTGCTCATTGAAATAGTGGAAGAGCATAAAATACAAGATCATTCAACAAGTACCATAACAACATGAATCATTGGAGAACTCTATTTTGCAAGTAAAGCAGTATGTTCTGTAAGCATAATATCATGAAGCCCTATGTATGATATAGGGATATAAATCAAGAAAGTAAAATAATTACGAGTCAAGATATACATTGTTGAATACCAAAAGGAAGAGTACAAGAATTATTTAATAGGTACAGTGATAATCATGATATTTTGTGTCATAAAACAAACATAATGATCCTTGAAAAGCAAGCTTACAACCATATGTTAAGGAAAATCACAAAGATTAGCGCCTTGAGCATATTTCAATATCCCATTAAGATAATGGAATCATGTCTAATATCATCATGATACAAAAAGAAGCATTTCATGTATTTGGCATGAAAGCCATGAGTAATCAGGGAATTGCTTAGAACTACACTAGCATTTAAAAGTTTTTTTTGTTTGCTAGCAAGTATATGCAGAAATATATGGCATCTTATAGAAGACTAAAAATACAAAAAAAGATGACTTTTATATCCAAGTGCAGATTTTGAAGCAGTTGCAATCCAGAATCAATCATAGTATAGTAAAGGATCTATTATGAATGTAAGATACAAGTTTTAAGTAACCCAGGTGGAGTTTTTCCGATACCTAAGAACTCAAGCAAGCTATCAAATAAGGGTTGATCCAATGCATTGCAAATATACAACCATGTAAATGAGAATAAAGTTACTTTGTAACAAAATACAACCCAACAGCTGACTATCATTTCATGAAATCAACAAAAACATTAGAGCCGAACATGGACATGGTGTTTTTCCCTTTTTTTTCTACAAGAAAGCCATAGCAATATTACCAAGGCCGAGCCATGGCTACATTGTTTGAAAATGTACAGATGAAATGTATAGAGGCGCAGGTTTTAAGACAACCGAGTAAGAAGAAATTTCAATATCTACAAAAAATGGTAAAAGTTGTACCACGGAGCTGCAATGAAACACATATATTTTGCATTTATCCAAATCTTGGATCTTTCAGAAATGAAATGCAAAAGAAAAGGGATTCAGAATGAAAAACGTGCCAGAAGAAAAACTTCACGGGTTTTGTGCTAGAAGTCTAAAATACACAGAAACCCTCGCGGGTTTTTGGTTAAGACACAAGAATTTTTGCAATGTTTGAAAGATTGTAGTGAGAGGTTGAGTAGCCATAAAAGATCTCCAGAAGTCACAAAGAGCATAATGAGTAAGGAGAGATTAAATACAACATGGAAAATCCTCAAGGCCACGAACATGAAAAAAATAGGGGCCGAACCAAAATAAATAGAAACCTCAAATCATTTTTGCATGAACTTAAAAGGGGAATCAAAAGGAGTGCTTACCCAGTATAATGGAGGTTGAAATCAATCTCGAGATGCTCTAAAATTTGCTAAAAAGTCACTATAACTACAGAATCCGCCATGGAAAGCTTCTATAGTGCTCAAACCCTACCTCATAGTAGCAGACTTAGCTTCTTCAAGAAGCTTCAGATAAAATAAGATGCAATAAACTTTCATCCTTTTTCCTTTTGCCTTAGGGTTAAAACCCTAGTGTATATGGTCGATAGAATAGGCATTTTTTGCCTTTTTTTATCAAAAATACAATGCAAACTAATACCCCGAGGACCTATGACTTAGGCATTTTTAAGTCACTTTTGACTTATTAATATTTTGTGTCTATGGCCGATACATGTAAGTGTGACTTTTAATTTTGCATTTCTTCATATTGTAAAATGATTGAATTTAAATGATGACTTATGAATCATTTAATTCAAGCATTACTTCTAAATGAAAATAAAGTCATATGTCAATATGTTTAAGTCATGAAGTTTTCAACATATGGAGGGAGGGATGTATTTGTATTTATGACTGAGAAAATCTTGGGAAGTTGAGTTTTGTTTTCCAACATTGAGAGAGCATATAGGAGAGTTGGATTTAGTTATCAAACACTTGGAGTAGAAATAGGAGCATTTATTTGCTTTGGAGACAAAATTGGAGCTTTTGGAGGGTATTTTGAAGAGTCATCATGATGGACTTAGTCAAAATTAACCATTTCAACTCTTTAAAGCTCATTTGAAGAAAATCCAGTTGCTATATTTTTGGCTTTTTGAAGCCATCTGAGTTCTTGAAGCTTCTAGAGCATTTTTTGGAGGAGTTACTTGGACTTAAAGATATATTCTCATTTGTAACCCATGAGGAGTTAGTTCTTGCTGTGCAAATTCTGAAATTAGTGATTTTCATAATTCTTTCTCTATTTTGAGCATGTTTTGTAACTCATTTGGAGTATGATATATAGAGTTTTCCTTGGTTACCATTGATGATTCTATCTTATTGCCTTCTTGTTCTTGCAAACATTGTGCATTTGCAGGTGATTGATCAAGTTGTTTTGTGAAATATTTATTTTTCCCTATAACTTTGTCTCATATATTATGCCTTTTCTGCAAAAGTATGGTTATGCAGGTTATGAATAGTGTTTTAAAATTGCATATGAATCTTTTAGTTTGTGAAAGTTACCTTTCCTTTCTAAAAGTATATACAATTCAAACCTTTTTATGAAATATTTATGCATAAACTTACAGTAATATGTTGTGTAGTGCAATAGCTATCATCAATTTTCAAGTGTTTATTAGTCTGAATGTTTCATAGCTCCTGTTAGTTTGGTGTATCACCCCTTTATTTTCATGTTTTATATTTTCTTTTCAAGTTATCCTTCTTCTCTTTTCCCAAAAAATTGGTAGTGTTTAGGTGATAACCAGCTAGGAAGTCGGCCTATCCAGAGGTTCATTATCATTTTTGGGTGACCCACAACCTGAGAATGCTCCCATGTTTCTCTAGCTTACTGAGTTTCACAACTCAGTCAGGGTGCACTGTTTTAGAGTTAACAACGCCAATAATAAGATTTCCATAGCTCAATATTCATGCATTTCATCCTACAAGTGTATAAGTTACATAATCAAGATGTCTTATGGTCTTGCCACATACCTAAGACTAACACCCTTAATGTCAATCAATTGGACTAAATTAACAATAAAAATATAAAACCATATCTCAGTTAGACACCACATAGGAGATACACATTAATTTTGATACACCAATGCCAATACTAAAGTCTTGAGATGGGTAGATCCTAACACTCATCACCTACTATTAGTGAAATCCTGTCTAAACCCTATGAAAGTGGGTATCCCCTGGCATCGATAACTTGTATGCTATTAGTGAAATCTTTTCAAAACCCTATAAAAGTGGGATTCCCTTGGCATCTATCACTTCCATGCTACTGGTGAAAATTGGCTAACCCTTGATACAATCAAATACTTCTTTTGGAAAATCATTTTCCCTAGTTCCCATCATGTTGGAGGAATGTTAACCTTCTCTATAAGTAGGTCATACGTTTTACAGTTTCATTGATCAACTCAAGATGAGTGACAAGCTATGTAAGAGAATAATTTCTCTACCTGTGCCCTTGTAGAGTCTCATGCTCAACCCTGGTTGTGATGCCAAGAAGTTAGCTCTTGTATTGATCTCATTTTAAAATTAATATTAGAGGGTACAAAACATTTATCTAAAATGTATTATCTGAAGGGTTTACACCCTAGTCTAGTTAATCTAGTTATATTACCTTAAACGAATCCATTATACTATGCAATTGTATTATAGGTCTTAGGGTCAATAAACCAACACGTAAGTGACACATTGATGCCACATGAGAAAGCCTATATGCAACACATGTATGCATAAATCAATACGAACTTATTAAGAATCAAAGTCAATTCATTTCATTCAATTATTATTCAGAAACACATTATATAATCAACAAAATTAATTCCATAGATGTAATATCAGACAATATTATATTGAGTATGTACATTTTATATTGCAATCATAAGGCTTAGCACACAATTATCCATAAAATAGACATACAGACAAAATTTTATGCCACATTGGTAATACTTACCAATACTTACCATTAATTTCCCATAGTCAACAAAGGTCATTCTATGGAATATGTCCTAAACTCAACACAAATCTAGGTATATAATTAAAGCAATCAGACCACCCATACATACAAGAGTTGTTCTCAACATCAAATTATTATAGCTTAAATGAACATCATAATTAAATACAAGTTAGTAGGTTTCCATAACTCCTTCATAGCCAAATCATGGCCAAGCTTATCCTACCCTTATTTCTTAGAAGGATAGACCTCACTAGGTCTAGAGGCTAACTTGTACCTTATACTCCTCATTGATCTAAGACACAAGACCATAGGGCTTAATGCCCAAATGCTAATTGCTTTAGTTTAGATAAGATTAGAAGCATTCTCACACATTCACATCAAGGGTGATCCCACAATAGTGGTTTACAATTTTTGACCAAACTGGACACTGAAATAATTTTTTTTAACTAAATATTCACTTTCGAGCACCTATAGCAGCTAAACTATGAGGAATTTGAAGATGATGCAAACTAGAGCTTCGTGAAATTTTGTCTATAGATTCTAAATATATTTTTTTCAAAAATTTTGGAATCAGGTTGCACCTCTTTTTCCATCTCCCTCGAAAACTAGTTTTTCTCACAAAGCAATATTTTTAAGGAGTGACGCTCACCGTATAATGCATAACTTTTTTTCCATGAAGGATAAAATTCTAATTCTTTCAAATTTAGATTTATAACTCTGATATCTAGTGCTTCCACTTGGTTACATAGTGTTCTATTGAATATTTTTTCCTTAATCAAGTTTTGAAGTCAAACCAATTACAATTCAGACATAGGCGGACCGTATAACGCGTAACTTTTTTTGTATGTATCAAAATTCAAAAAAAAAATTGTTGGATCAAGGACTTCAATATCTGGTGAATTCATATTTTTCAAAAAAAAAATTGATAATATTCTATTTTTCCACATGTGCAGAACAGAGAGCTTCATTTTTGGTGAAAAACCTATGTTTAATAAAACTAAAAAAATAAATCGACAATAAAACCAAAACATATTAAAATTATAGTCGTTGGATAGCTCGTTCTGAGGACTACCTGATTCCAGTTGGGTTCGTGAAGTCTCCTCCATTTTCATCCTCAACCCAAGCTTCGAAGGGAAAAAATTTTGATTTTTTTTGTGCTAGAGAGTAGGGAGGTGGGAAAAGGGGGGTTCGCTCGAACCAGGGGGGGTTCGAGTGAACCGGGGTTCATTCAAACCCCCTTTCAAAAATGGGTTTTCATTTTTATTTTTTGTGGGATGGGGTCCACCTTGAATTTAACTAGTTGACATGAATCAAGGTTCATTCAAACCCTTTTTTGATTTGCTCAAACCAAAGGGTTCATTCGAACCCCAAAAACCAATTTTTTTTGTATGGGGTCATTTTTTGCCACTTTTCCTTCCACACTCAAATTGTAAACCACCTTTGTGGGTTTACCCTCAAGACAAATCACAATGAGAGTGACACTAAATTTCATCCAAGGTGGAAGTAGATTTTGGAAAGCCAAACACCCTAAACCTCGGAGTAGATAAGCTTGATGATGATGGATTACCTTCTATTAGTTTTAACCTATGTAGTGGTGACATATTTATTGGAAGGTGAGATCATTTCCATCCAATACAAACTTAGCGTCAAGTTGAAACATAATAAAAAGGGAGAAATAATCAAGTTTAGGTACAACCCAAAACCTCAGAGTTATTATCTAAACCCTCACTACAGAGTTGGGCCATAGGTACATCCTTCACCCTAGGACTACCTACATACCAACTTCCAAATGAGATTGAAGTACCATGTAGTTCTCCTCACAATAATCTCTCAAGGAACATATGCATAGGTTTCCATACCCAAGATTTCATAACTATTTAAGTAATATTACTCATGGGAGTGAAATAAAAAGAAAAATATAGCTAGAAAACCATAGAAGGGTTTAAGACCAATCAATGTAACAAACCACCATTACCAATACTCATTTTGGGGCCATAGTTCATAGATATTTATCAATTACTATTGTATATCCCAACATATTTCTCTTAAACGACTCCTAGTGGTTAATAATGCTTAACAGTAAGGAGGGAAAATCAACCAAGTTCCAAATTTAGCGAGCTTGAACTATAACACTTCCCTCTAAAGACATTGACACCTCAAATTAGACCTCACCAAGTCGTGCAAATAACCTACCACTAAGAAATTCTCTTTATATTGTTGAAGTAATCTCCAATTCCATTCCTCATATACACTTGTTAGGATAAATAAGGAGTGAAACTAGTTCTTTATAACACCTTTAAGATTTTCACTAGATATGAAAGGCTACAATATATCAAGTATAATAATCATATTAAATTATCACATCTTTATTAATGGAAAATAACACTCATCAAGGCCACATAACAATTTTTTGGAATATGAAGTTAATTTTATTGTTAATCTAGCAATGGCAAATAGTCAACATCGAGTACCATAGTAGTCTACTCGGGTATGCACATGGCATGGTTAAAGGTTTTCAATTCAATTGAAGATTGAAGTGATGGGGAGTTGCGGGGGGTTGTCATAGCCCCCTTGCCACGTCGAAAGCATTTTTTGGAAAAGTCAACATTTTTTTTTTGGGTCCATTTACTATTTATGGTAATTTTGGTAAATGTTTGACGTGTAGTTGCATGATTCACACTTTCCATTTTTGAAAAAAATTCTTCGAAAAGGATTTTGCAACTCAGATGTCTTATGCTTTGCCAAGTCATGTTTTCTAAACATTCTAAAGATTGTTGTATCAACAAATATTTTGCGAGAAATAAAATACGAAATATTTTTGCCTATGGTTTTTTCTTGGTATAATTTTACCAAGTTTTCCACCTAAATTTTTGTGTTTTATGCTTATTGTATTTCTCCATTTTTTTGCAACATAAATTTTCATCACATAATTATCTAATCTTTGAAGGACATACAATATTAATTACAAACTTACTTTAAGCATAATCGATGCTCAAATCCTACTCAAGAAAGTTGACAACACTATATCCACTAGACTATCATATGAAGATATAAACCTAATAATACTAATACTAATAATATTCATCTTCTAATTTCATTTACCTTATGGTGCAACCCCATATTTGGAGGTATATTTGTAGACTTCATTTGATAACCAATATTCTCACACTTCCATTTTACTAGGAATTGACACTGTTTTAATACATATCGTACTCAATACTTCAATAGAGATTAAAACTTGCAACTCAAAACCATTTGAGAGCTTCAATCCCAACAAAAACCTTTAATGATGAATGAACTAAAATATCAACCAGTGATTATTCTAAAAATAGTTAATATTGAATTACTATCTATACAATCAAATACAATGGTCTTAAGTATTCATAACAATTAATATACAACAATTTAGATCTTATATAGAGTAGTTGACATCCAAATAACTTAACAATATTTCTCACTATAGTTTGCTAGAATGGTTAAAAGCAATCAAAAAATAACCATCTTCTATTAGTGTGTGCTCCCTTGAAGGTAATGAATTAATAGTTTTCAAACATTCAAAATGGCGATATGTCATTCATTAACGAAAATTTGTCACACCCCATCTTGTTGTTATTGAATTACTTTTACCTTCATGGATAAATAGGATGATAAATGCAATCATGATTTTGATATGTTTGATAAAGGAATGGAATACTAAAATAGGTATTAAATTATTATTGTTTTGAAGGAGTAATTATATTTATATTGACGAAGAACAATGACAAAATATGTATTACAATATGAATATTATAAATGTTTTATGATGAAAATGGATTTCATGTGAACATCTAACTACCGTTGCAAATGTGCCAAGTTGGATGCAGGTACATGTTCATGCCTTTGGAAGGGAGGGGAAGTATCACTCAAGAGAAGTATTTGGTCGAGTAACCTTGAATGAATCCTAACTGAGCTTTCACACACACTCACTTCTAAGTATAGTTGAGTCAATTCATAGTCTTGGGATATTGGTAAGTCATCCTTTAAACATGGTGTGTTTGCATTAGACAAGATCATGATTTTTGTTAGAAGCATTCATGGTTTGTGATAAGTGCTTGATATGTGTGAGTTCTTCTTTGTATGTTTTAATCAATGATTAGATATATATAAATATATACATGTGCGTAAGTATAAATGATAACCCATGCACGAGTACATCATTTGCATAAGGAAATCAAGTGGAAATACACCACATACATATGTATATATATATATATATATATATATATTTGATATATAAATTGGTTGATGAAAACGTAGTTATTACGTATTTTGTATATACTTATATGTACATGTATAGATATATGTTAGAGTTTGGATAATAAGGAAATGGTATATATATATACCTTTGTAATAGAGAAGTTGTATATATAATGTGTATATATTAAATTATATAAGCATATCGGTTTAAATATACTTATCTATTGTGAACCGATTATTATAAAGTGAATCGATTAATGGAAATCAATTAGTAAAAACCAATGGAGATAAACCGATCGATATATATATATATATTCTATGTTTGCAAATCAATGCATTAACTATGGCACATAAATATATGTAATAGACCCTCCATAGACCTAGTGTACAACACATAGTTTATACTATGTTTATATTAATACCAAATGCTCTTTTGTGTAATACATATTGTTGTCTTAATGGAACAATATCAAGGCTTTATAGCCAATGCATAAAGCCAACAAACTATGCATTGACCAACGCCTAAAACAACACGTGGAGGTGATAACGAGTCAAGTTTAGAACAATAGATTCAATGCATTTGAAATGGGTTCAAATAAATACATCATTTCATACAATAGCGTAAAAATAAATAGAGTGCTTTGAAAACATTTTGAATGAGATTATTTGGCCGATTCATAAAGTATATGCCATGGTCGATCAAATGAGAATGTAGTGCAATATGTAATAGCGCATTAGTAAGTATTAAGTTGCATTTATCATTATGGATAAAGAGCGAAGGGATTACATAAGAATAAAGACTATTGTGAAAAGTTAGTAAACACTAGAATTAAATGCAACACATTTTATAGTATGCAATGTACTAAGTCAACATTTAAAAAACACTATAAATGAAGGAAGGTCGAACCTCTGTAATGTGTCGATTTTCATGCCTTGACCAAGTCGACTAAGTAAATATGCAGCCAAATAATGGTGGACTATTTCCTCTATATAAACAATGGTCTTGAGAATAAGAAATGTGCTATATACTTGGCGCCATATTATGAATTTTGTAGTTCGTTTAGAATTATTTCAAGCTTGGAAGTTGATTCTCTCAATGAAGCGTGTGCCTTATGAAATAGTCAAATTGTTGTTGGCAGGCATTGGGTCGATCTGTTGTATGAATTTGATGAGTAACATGATAGGAACCTGCCACCTTTTCTTTGATAAGATGAGTTGACAATATATTTCTGAGAAGTGTCACTGCATTCAAGCCTTGTTTGTAGGATGTAGAAGCTAGTTTTTGGGAATAAATATGAAGCATTATCACCTCATTTGGATACACTTCTTCCATTGCATCGTTACAATGCTCCATTCTGTTGTATTTTCATAGAGAGATTCTTATTTTGTTGTGAGTTATTGAGAGGAAGCTTTAGTGAAAGATATTGAGAGGGATTGTTGCTAGGTCAATTTTAAGAGGGAGTCAAGCTTGAGATCTGGTGATTCGGTTGGAATAAGTGATTAACATGCATGAGAATCTATCCTCTAGATGTATATTCGTGCTTGTGAAAGTTTTAATATCTAAATTGTTTGGTTGAGAATTGCATTAGATTTTCTTGATTAGTGAAATGATATGTTTTCTTATTAGAAAGGAAAATAATCTAGTTGTAATGATTTCCTTATGAATGTTGTACATACTCCATATTAAGGAGTGATTATCGTCATTAGTACTATATACTATAATTGATGAAAATAGCTTAAGAAGTTGTAAGAGAGGGGGACCACCGCATGCAAGACCCTAGGTCACGAAGGGCCAAGACGCAAGAGGTTGCCCTAACTTACCTCAGCTAAGCATATTTTTAGGGTGTGAGGATGAGAATGATGAGGATTAGGATACCCTACAATCACTCTACAACCCCGAGTTTTGAGGTGGGGCCAAGCGAGTTAGTTTTTAGGTCCAACTCTACACCTCAGGGAGCTCTCTGCCCGAGGACGTCAGCGCAGACTTTGGACGACAGCGTGGCACGCTGGCGTCTCAGAAACACGTTGTAGTTTGTACGGTCATATTACAATAGAGACAAGGTCAGACTCGCCAAAATGACTAACAACCTAGCTTAACGACTTCTACGAGGACAAAATAATACTATGAAATAAGAGAAGTACAAGTGAAGGTGATAAAGTAGATATACCAAGGCTCAGGTGACAAAGACAATCTTGTAGAAGATCTTGTTTGCTAGCTATCTCCTCAAAATGTGTCCGCCTACACACAGCAAGAAAGAGAATGTTGGGGGGTGGCTATATAGGGGTCTGCCTCAGTTAGACCCTCGTTTAGGTGTTCCCGCCTCCATAGACAGCCAAAGGGGAAGAGATAAAGAAGTGACAAAAACACAAGCACTACAAAAACAATACTATGCTACTCAACCAAATGATACAGGAGAGGAGAGGGAAGCTTACCACCTCACCAAGGGCACTCAAGGCTGCTTGGGGAGAAATGAGAGGAACTCAAGCCTCTGCTGCAATGGTGTGGTCCCAAACTTTCTCTACCGACGTGATGGAGTGTGATATTGTTGCAATGGAATGCTTGGAATGTTTGGAGTGAGTGGAAATGAGCTTGTGAGAGTGAGAATATGAGAGCCAAGTTTGTCCAAGATTTCTTCCAACCTCCTAATGCAAGTTCAAAGACTGAATATGAAGGAATGAAAAAGAAAACGGCCATATTCGGGTCGGTTGGCCGAAGGAGGTGTTACAACTTCACTGCCAATGGGAAGAGTAACGCCTTTGTTGGCTCAACCGCAGGGATCTGCCAGGGGCGTAAGTGCTCCGCATAGACGTCTACGCACCGAATGGGCATCCTCGACAGAAATTCCTCCACCAACACACAAAACAGGTGCCAAGTGGACTGCCATCAGTGGGATTAAGTGAAATTAAGCCTCTGACTTAGGTTTTCTAAAGTGCATAAAGGCAAAAAGGGGAATTGCGCCTAGGGTGGAAATTCGCTCTTATACAGAAGTTATCTGCATGATCTTGTATGATATTTGCTTGAGAAACTTATCTATTAGGTTACTATTTTAATATACCCTATATGGGTATTCAAATGATGACGTTTCTATACATAGATAGTCTATGTCACTACATCTGTAATGTGAGATGTATCAATGTTATGAAGTAACTTGACACTGTTATATTACAATGCTAGGAAACCTTGGGAAAGATAAGATTTATAAATACAACCATAGTGAAGGTATGAAATATATGATAGGATGTGACGTCATGCAGACCACACCAATAATCTATACTTGATTAATCACTTGATCATTACTTTACTTTCAAATGAAACCCTAGGTTTAGAATAACCTATTTGGGTTGAGAAGTTTATATGAATAATGATTAAAAATCTAGGTTGAGAATAGCCTATACGGGTTGGGATATCTACTTGATTACGGATTGAAACCCTAGGTTGAGATTAACCTACTTGGGTGGATTATATATTTGACCTTTGTTTAAAGCATATAGGTTTAGATTAACCTAAATAATCAAACTGATTATTGATTATAAATTATATCCGGGGTTAGGGTATACCAAGGTTGGGACTCACCTATGTGGTTAAGTAGATCACTTGAGTTTATGAATTACTACTCAATTGGAGCCATAGGTGGGATTACCTATTGAGTTTGAGTTGTTACCAATTTGGTCACTTTATACTCTTGATGTGAATCCATATTGTTGACAAGATGCTACTCTTTGAATAATCCTTTTTACTAAGGAGATTACACTCTCGAATGGAATCATTTATTGATATGATTATTCTTCGAATGAGTTCATTCATTGATGAATCAATACTCTTGATGTGAATCAACTATTGGCGTTATATATTCATTTATTGATGATTATTTATTCTATGATAGTTTGATGCTTATGTAGCTATACTTTAGAATATAAAGTTATTTATGAAGCTCTTGTAAAGTTAGAGTCATGAAGGGATCATAAGTTCTTCCTAGGATTAGATTTTTCAATGAAGGGAATAACTTATGCATGTGAATACTTGATAGGAATATTATTGTGAATTAGAAATGGGAATAGGTTGTTTTGAGGTTAACAGATTACCTATGGAAGAAAGCTACCTATGCATAGTATATGAACGGTCATAAACCAAACTAAGCTAGGGTAGTGTATGTGAATAAGATGACTGACACTCGAAGTACTGGGTGAGAATACTTTGGCCAAAGTAGTGTAATTTTCCAGTGATTGCATTGTCAAATCACTGTGTTCCTTTTATGCATGCTAGTTCAAGATTGTAGTGGATGCAAGTTCTAGTTATGTAGGGAACAACACTAACCTTAGATAGGCTATTTTTATGAGGTTACCATACCAAAACACTTCGTCAAAGGGTAGGGCCATCTCGCCATATGTGGCAAATGTGCGGGGGACTGCATTTGAGTCTGTGATTGGTGGAAAAGCGCTTGAGTGATGCTTCTCCTCATCAGTTGGTGGAAGAGGATTGCAGATGCTTACACCAATGTTAGGGACAACTAGAGTGTATGCGCCAGGGAATGGAGACATCTAGAATGTATGCACTAATGTGGTGACATTAGGACCAGTTTGTATATCTACTTGCCAAATGAAGCTCAGAAGAGCTATGTATGTATCTTGTACCCATTTATATGGAAGGATGTATTCTTGAATGATAAACTTGAGTTTATTCCCTATGAAAACTATGTTATGGAAATATTTGTGGAATTACATTGAAATACAATAGAAGTTTGGGAAAGTGTTTATTTCAAATATGCATGTAATTTACATTATGGAAAAGATTTTTTTTTATTGCTATGATGTGGCATCATGGATCATTCACTTGAGGTGAAAACCTTGAAATTTTACTGAGTAGTACATCAGGGTTGTTACAAAATTTCTTTTAACATTTGTTTACTAAAGCAACCCATTAGAAGAAATTTTCACAATCAAATTCAAATATTATCAACAAAATTAAAATAATCTATCTTTCTACTAATTCAATAGTGCCAAGGGTACACTTAATTGTACCAAGTTTGAGGAATAACTTCAACCTCACAAAGGTGAAAAGCTCAATGATTCTAGGTGTGTTCCTAGCTAGAAGGATTGCCCTGTAAACTTTACATAAACTCTATTTATGGGAGATTTGATTAAATATCATCAATATAATTTATTTATTTATTACAAAGATATGTTTGAAAAAATACATAAATAGCAAGATTACCAACTCGCCTCAAGAGTTTGACTTGGCAAGAGAAACAAATGCATAAATTACTCCATTGTCAACTAGAATAAACCTTTGCATAACACCACTATACATTTTAGTTCCAAAAGCCAAGGATCCCAGATCTTGCTATCAAGTAAGCAAAGAGAACCACTATTATTTTCTAGTGCAGTTTCAAACAATGTATGTATGTGATCACAAGGGCTCATCTCCTCAACCTCATATTAAGTATAGTAATAAATTATGTAATGGGATTCAAGATAAACCAAGGGAACACCTACTTGTACCAAGTTTGAGGAATAACATCAACCTCGTGAAGGTAAAAATCCCAATTATTCTAGGTCCATGACTAGCTAGAAGGATTGCTCTACAAACTACATAACCTATATTTAGGGGAGGTTTTATTAAATATAATCTAAATAATCTATTATTTGTTACAAAGATGTTTATGAAAAAATACATAAATTGCAAGACTATCAACTCACCTCAAGAGTCTGACTTGGCAAGAGAAACAAAGGCATCAATTACTTGATTGTCTACCAAAAGAAACCTTCACATAAAACCACTCAACATTGCAATGCCAAAATCCAAGGATCCTAGATCTTGCCATCAAGTACAAGCAAAGAGAACCATTGTTGTTTTCTAATGTAGTTTAAACAGTGTATTCATGTGATCATAAGGGCTCATCAATAATAAATGATGTAATGGTATTCAAGATAAACCCCAACTCACTCCCATAACACATTCCTCATAGTTTTCCCATTCACATTTATATTGTCTCTTCAAAATGCATCTTCAAGGAGAAGGTGCGACTAATAAATTGTTAAAGAATGCACACCCACTTCTTCATATACAATGTTATCATATACTATTGCTATTTTTCCTTGAAAGCAACATTCCTAGTGGTTTAAAACATGTATTGCTACATTAAAATGATAAAACTTGTGGATTATGGCTCATTCAAGTACAATTCTAATTATTAATCCATTACAAATATTGCAATTCTTATTATCATTCAAGAAAGCTT
>VDFB02276134.1:0-87865 GCA_007258455.2 Sequoia sempervirens | reverse complement strand
CCCTTGATTTTCACCCCTCAGATGATGTTTTATGGAGAAATGTGCCTTTGCAGCTGTCGTCTGGAATGAAGTCAGCTCTGCAGTGAACCTGTGATCCAGTCCTAGAAATTACTAAAACAAAAGTTATGAAAGATTTTGTTTTCCCTTCGTACGAGATCGAGATGTCAAAATTTGACTAAGTCTAAGCAAAAGCGCAGCTTTTGGAAAAGGCGCTTAGGTTTTTGAGCCTTCAAATGTCAGTTTTATGGTCTGCAGTCTCAAGGTACCTTTTGATTAGTTTTTGTTCAGCTCTGCGATGCACCTGTCAGCCAGTTAATCGAAGAAATCAGTCAACCAGGGTTAGAGGATGAACAGAGGTCCCGACAGAGGTTTAAGTCTAAATTTTCATGAAAATTGGTAAGTCTGGAATTCGCCTTGAGAGGTCAAAGTTGAATTTTTGAAAGAAGTTGACTGGTGCGCCCTAACTGGAGTTTTGACTACAGTTAGACTGAACGTTTTCTGGGTTGTCATCTCCAGTTCATATATTGGCATGTTGAGTGATCTTTCAGTTCGCATGTTGAGTTAACTAGTTTGCATGTTGAATTAACTTGTTTGCATGTTGAGTTAACTGAAGTTTATATTTGAAAATCAACTTGAGTTCATATGCATGGCGAATTTTGGTTGAAATTGTGAAAATTTTGTGAAGTAGGCGCTTCACCTTTTGTCAACTAAAGTTCCAAAAGGGATGCCATATTTGATTTAGTTATGAGTCATGAATTTTGTGAAGTTGGCGCATTTATCTTGAATTGTCAACTGGGGTTCCAAAAGGGACGTTATTTTTAGAATTGAAGCATGTGTGTGAAGTTGGCGCATTCACTTCTTGAATGTCAACTGAAGTCTTGAAAGGGACACTATATTTGGAATTTTTTAAGATTTAAAGCATGAAGTTGGCGAACTCATTTCAATCAAAATTGTCAACTGAAGTTCTCAAAAGGGACGATTTAGTTCTTAATTATAAATTTAATGAATTTTGAAGATGGCAAATTCAACATAAGGTTGTCAACCGAAGTCTAAATCGCATGGTTTTGTCAACTGAAGACTGAAAAGGGAAAACCCTAATGCATGGCGCTTTAATTAGCTTATTTTAGTTTCAGTTAACTAAATTGAGGTCCAATCACAAGCCAAACGCCATTTTTCAAGGTTTTTTGCCTTTGTACGAATTTCAAAGATGAAAGTCTATTTATTCAAGCATTGGCGTCCATTATTTCTTCATCTTGAGCTCTGAAGTATTCATTCTTCTTAAGCGACCAGCAAGCTAAAGGTGCTACAAGTGTCAGGAATCAACATTCTTTATAGCAACAGATTCAGATTGATCAAAGGAAGAAGATTCCAGACCTTATTTCCATTTTGCATGCAGGTTTCATCAAGTTCCAGAAAAGAAGTTGACGAATTCTTCAGAAGCAGAACAAACAAAACTTTCTATCTTCTGTCTTATTTCTTCTATTTCTCATCTTAAGTACTTTCTTCGCATGTCAAAGAAATTCAGCGTATATTCAGAATCTGATCATCTGGGTTCGTACACTTCAGTATTTGCAGCAAAACCCATGTCTTAGATTTTTTCGAGAAAATCGCCTCGTAGTCTTTATTCTGAAGCTCTGTGCTTTTTTCCGAGAATTTCTTTGCATGTGGGTCTAAAATACATCTTTTCGAGAAACAAGCTATCTGGGTTGTCTTAGAATTGGATTCTGCACAAAACCCACGTTTCAGAAAAATTTCAAAAATTTCTTTCGTCATAGGCTATTTTTAGCCTTGCCCAGAGATTTTTCAGTTTTTCAGAAAGTGTTCAAGTACATTCGACTTTACAGTCAAAAGTCGCCATTTTCAAAATGCAATTCAATCTCATTGATTATAAGGCCAAATCGGCTCTTATGCATAATTTTGTCAAAACTTCAGATACGGACCTGAATCATGTTTATCTAGTGGTTGATTTGAGCAGCCTGGAGGGTGTTAGTAGCAATTCGTTGAGAAATCTTGAGCGTTCCGGGTTGTTGGCAGCAACATCTATTCCTGTTACTACTTTCGACCTTGAGTTCGTTCTTGCTTGCATCAAGCATTATGACTCATCTTCACATCAAATCAGATCAGCAGATGGGAGGGTTGTTTGCAGTCTCAAACCGAAGGACATAGAGAAATGTTTTGCTATTCCTCCTCGTTCAGATAACTTTATTGTGGTTATTGAAGCCTGTGAGAAGATATGGGATAGTGATCAACAACGTTCGCAGAGAAAGGTGGCTCAGAAGTGGCTGAAAGTTTAGAAGACTAACATGCCTAAAAAGGTTGGTCGTGGTGAATTCAAGGACGAAGTTGTTGTTTTGATAACTTTGCTCAATCGAGTTACAGGTCAACAGGATGCTAGCACTTTCTGTTCATGGATGTTTTACCTAATTACCAGAATTCTTGATGGCACAGAGCATTTTGACTGGGCTATGTTGATTAGTGATTGCTTACATCAGCAGATTACTAATTTTCTCAAGTATCATGAGTTTCATATGATATCATACTTGGTCTACTTGGTTGCATTCCAAGGCAGCTACAAGTATCTGAAGACTAATGACACTCTCGGTGTTCATCGTGTTCATGAGTATTATCCTCAGTTGGAGTTCTCTCAATCCGAGCAAGACTTCCGAGCAGTGAATGATCATTTTTCTATGAGGACAGTTAGAGATCTTGACAACGAAATGCACATTCGTATTTCTACCGAGGCTAAATCAGTGATGGAGACTTGGGCGGATTGGTTTATCCAATTCCCTACTTTCACATACATCCGGGTTTATGGATATGTTGGAGAGCCCCTGATGTTACCAAGGTACCCTTCAGACAAGCTCATCTTCATGGAGTTTCTCAGGCAGATGCAACATGTTCATTTCTTTCTTCCCAATCGTCATAAGACTGCAGCTAATTTTCCATTCACATTGGGAATTTTCACATGCAATGCAACAACAAATGCCAAGCTTATGTCAACCGAGATAGAAAGGTTCAAACTCAAGACTCATACTGAGAGGCGTTCCTATGATCCTCTCGGCCATTATGCAGACAGGTTAGAGCGAGGGATTGCACATAAGCCAACACTTGAGGATTTCTGGGCTAATTGTGAAGATGAATTCGAGGTTCGTCGTCGTCACTATTGTAGACTCACTACTGGTCAGCTCTCTGATTACCTATCAGAAGATGTTGATGGTCTATCAGATGATGATGGAGAAGTTCTTCTCAATTCATATGCTAAAGATCAAGTTGCTCGGCATCCACTTCGCTCACTTAATTGGTATGCTAAGGAGAATACTTCTATTGAGGAGGTTTCTAGATCAGTTATCAAGACTAGCAAGCTATTCTTGGAGAGTAAACGGAAGCGGAAGTCAGTTCCTGTAGCAGAGCCGCCAAAGGATTTTTCTTCATTGCCTTCTACTTCTAGGACAAGACCTCGGGTCAAAGCTATTGTGATACCTCTTGAAGGGGTTAGACTCAGTGGAAACACGAGGAAGAGAGCTACTGGTAAGAGGAAGCAGAAGCAAGTTGAGAATGTTCCTGAGATTCCAGTAGAAACAGTTATTCAGGCTGAACCTCATGTTGAACCTCCTAGTTCGCCTCACATACAACCTATTGACATTGATTCTGAGCCTGAGACACCAATTCAAGTAGGATCAGAGACAACTGAACCACTGCAGGTTGATACATCAGGGACAGTCTCTCATCGAATTGAAAATATTGTTCAGTCTTGTTGGCTGGAAAGGTCTTTGGGGAGACAGAGGCGAGAACCTTCATACAACCTTGATTTATTTGAGTTCGGTGAACCTTAACAAAGAAGGTCAAACAAGAAGATCAAGAAACAGGTGCATATTGAGAAGACTCCAGAATCAGAAATTGTTATAGAAGTTGCCATTCCTCCAGAGGGTAAGAGCCTAGATGAAGTCGAAGTTGGTGACTTTACTTTTACTAAGGCAAATCTTGGCAGGACCACTCAGGAGACAAATGTGACTCTTCTCAAGATCGTCACTAATAATCTTGAGGAACGAATCACGAAAGATGGAGAAGATAAGGCCTTGCTTAAGGCTGAAAACAGTCAACTTCGCCATTATATTTCTGATCTTGTTCATGGAAATTCAAGTAGAGCACCTATTCTTCCTCAGAATACACCTGCAGAACAACGAAAACTGGATCAGTTAGTCAGTCATGGCAGACTTTTGGATAGCTGGATTGAAAGTGTAGTTGCTGCAGGTCAACGTCTTCTTGCAGATTTGTATCAGTTGAGGAATGATGCACATAAAATCCGTCAGGGTATTCAGTTGCTTGAAGTTTTGGTTGCAGAGAATTTAGCCAAGGATTGTGTTCTTGTATCTCAGTTGTCGGTTGCATATGATGCCTTGGAGATTGATGAGGATCAAGAGAAAGTTTTCACTTGGAGAGAGCAACACCTTCTCAAAATGGAGATATGTGAGAAGATCTCTACCAAGTTATTTTCACTGAAAGATGATGTAGTTGGAGTGCTTGCACTTGTCAGTGGTTTTGTTGTTCAGATTCCGTGTCATTATCTTCTTGAAGATGGCACGTATGTTGAATTGAACAAAGTACAGGTTGAGTTCGAGAAGCTGATTCGTGATTGCCTTGAAAGAGAGCCTATGGTGCCTAAGTTGGAGAATATTTCAGTGATTTCAGCTAGTCTCAGAAAGGTGACTGAAGATTGTAAAGATGGCGTGCATACTGTCAAAGAAGGCGACAAAGAACTGAAGAAACAGACTGTTATTTTGGGTAGTATCAAAGTGCCAGATGACAGAGAGATTGATGAGTTCTTGGTCGAAGTGTTAGACTGAGATGACATGGAGTGATCTGCCAGTTGGAACCTGCAGTTAATTTCGAGGGTTGAGTCATGAGCAGCAGTTAACTCGACTTTCAGTCTTGAGTTTACTTGCTGACTTAACACATGCTTATCTCGTCCTTGGAATTATCATCACAAGAGTTAGGGTTAGGGTTTCCAGTTAACTGAAGGTAGTGTCCAGTTAACTTTGCTTTAAATAAGGACGTGCATGCTTGCACATTGTCCATTTAGGTTAAATGTATCGGTCAACTGATGGTAGCTTTCCAGTTAACTGTATAGTTTACTTCATTAGGGTTTAATAATAAATCTTGCATGCATTTGCAAGACTGTAGTTGACTCAAGGTGATTTTAGGGTTACCTACACCTTGATGTATATAAATAAGAGTTTTTGCTCATTTGTAAATAACTTTTGCTTGAGAGAGAAATATATGCTGCACCTACCTTGCCCTCAATATTGCTCTTTTAGTATTTGTTCATGCGTCTTTACTTTTATGATCAATTGTTATGCCACATAGGGTTTCATGCGATTGTAATGGTGAATTCTTTCCATAGTTAGATCAAATCTGTTTTGTGTTTAATAAGCTTGTTCAGATTGAGATAATGGATGTGCCTACCTTGCCTTCAAGTAGAGAATCTGCACTTGTTTATCGTGTGCTGTTGTGAACAATAAACTTATTCAGATTGAGATAATAGTTGTGCCACCTTGCCTTCAAGTAGAGAATCCGTATTAAGTTTATCGTGTGGTGTTGTGAATAATAAACTTGTTTAGATTGAGCAGATAGATGTGCCACCTTGCCTTCAAGTTGAGAATCTATACTCGTTTATCGTCTGATAGTCAAACCTTGCTATGTTTCCTCATGCTCTATTTTCTTGAGGGAACTGGATAGAATTTAAGTAATTAAGTTTAGTTGTAGTTAGTGAATCTGTGAAACTAGAAAATTCTCAGCTGCAACGTATATAGTTTTTGAGAAAGCCTTGTACTTCTACAGCTGAAGCAAAAAGATAGGATTTAGTTTAGTTTATTTCCCTTTGCAAGTATTTTTGTCAAGCACAACGAGGGAGCTTCCCCTCCTAATTTGAAGAGCACTCATTGCGTAGTGTGCATAGCTGTCCGTACCAACTCTTACTCCAGAGGTGCTAGTTGTTACGCTAACAAATATAAAATATCACAATTTCATGGAATACAATATAAAATATCAACTACAGTTTGGAATATGATTCATGAAGTGCAATATAAAATAAAATATCATGAAGTGCAATGATTCACAATTTCATTGAATATCATATGAAATATCATCAACTACAGTTTGGAACAATGGAAACTGATTCATGAATCATGAAGTGCAGTATAAATACCTAAAAACTGTTAATTCTCTTCCATTTCCCAAATGGAGTCAGGGTCCTCAAATTGACGTTCATCTTGAGATAAAGTAAAAGAGTCATCTTGATTCTGAGTCTGCTCTTCATTTTCTTCGGTCTGTGTCTCAAATTCAACATTCATTGTGTGATTTTTGTCGATGTCATCTGTCCCAGTCCCACTGCCATTGCCAGTGCCACCAATACCAACGTTTGGAATTGGAGTGTTGCACAACTCGGTCCCTCTTCTTTCACATGTGAACCTCCAGATTATGAGTGTCCTTTCAAAAGGAAAATTAAAGACATTACATGCAGTTCCTTTCATCCTCAAGCAATTTTCCAAATTATTGTCTAGTTTGTTTCTTAACTTTGATTTCAAAAACCCCAATGTACTGAAAAATCTTTCATCCTCCACCGACCCCAATATCATTGTTTGACATAAATCAACAAGTTTGAAATATTCTGATATCGAATCACGCAATATTTCACTCTGACCTAAGTTTTTCCAAACCTTTTTTATTGATCTTGGTTCAAAGGCCTTGTCCGTGCCCATGGATTTATACTAATCCCTCATTACTGTTGCAAAACTCTTAGATTGTTTTCTAAGCTTAGCTTCATTTAAAAAAAATTCTATTATCTGCTCATTGTATGTTACACTTTTTGAAAATTGTTCAATCAAGATTTTTACTTGATCATGAAAATATTTTGGGTTATCTTGGTTTGCCCAAAATTGAGGATACACAATACTCATGGCTTCAAGTATTTTATGTCGAGAGAACCTTTCACGAATCTTTGAGGAAAGAGATTTTGTAATTTCCTTCAAATTATCACTAATAGGTTTAACAATGCCGTTAAAATCTTCCCCATTAACAACTACTTCTTTACTAGAGTGCTTGACTTTCTTACAATGGTGCATTGGTATCTCATATCCATGTACACAAATACATAAGTGCCCACTTGCATTGAACTACAAATAATTATTAGGATTATTCAAATCAGTAATTTTCTGCCACATGAAATAATTTGGGCCTTCTTGTGTTAGATCTAGATATAGATGATCGAGGGCCAAGCATGTATGTTTACGTAGATTGACATATTCATTAATATACATAGTTCTGTCTTGGGCTTTCTTCACAAGATTGTTCATTAGATCCAGCATGGGGAGAAGACTAGCTAAAGTCAAGAGTGTCTATATCACTTAACCTATGTAAGAGGTCAGGAGCTTTGTTTACTGTGCTGCGATTTTTGTACATCAATCCAATCAAGGATTGATATTCTGAAAGAACTTGTTGCGCTGGTTCATGCAGGGAGATCCATTTGGTATCGACATCCTTGAGAAGGTTATTTCCTGGTGTTATTCCCTCAACAAAATTTTGAAATTCTACGAAACGTTTGGGACTACAGAAGAAGTATGCGTGGATCTCGCGGACTAGATTTTCAACTTTTGATACTATAGGAAACTTGCTTACAATTTTGAATGCTAAATTCATTTTGTGGGATATGCAGTGAATGTCAAGCATGTATGTTGCACAAGTAGTTTGTAACTTTGTGCAAACACCGGTCCTTTGACCTTGCATCACTGCAACTCCATCAACTCCTACACACACCAACTTTTTGGCAATTATCAACTCATCCATACCTACAATTCATTCAAAGATTTCTTGACTAATTCAAATAGATTTTACGATATTGAACTATCCTTCATTTTATGAACACAGAGAAGATAAGGGTATGTGCATGATCATCATAGAAAAAATAGGTCCTTAAATGGCGATAAAATTTAGAAAAATCAGAGTTAGGCAACTTTACATAAAAATTTGAATAAGTTATTTATATTATTTTAAAAATATGTAAGAATATAATCTGTAACAAATTGAATGTAGTTTGTAAACTACTAGGTTTATTTAAAAAAAAAATCTATTTGGTGAAAATTTGAAATTTCAATGCAGTAGCACTTAAATTTCAGGGAAAAAATAAGAAGTAGGTGTCTATCTAACTACCCTAACCACAATAAAATGATAATATTTTTTTTATAAAATTTTAGATATAAGTAGAGGAATCATATCCCGATGTGATGCATATTTTTTTGTAATTTTTTCTAAGTAAATAATTAATTATGAATTTTTATTACAACTTAAAAAATATAAAAACTCATATGTCCTGAATTTTTAACTTGGTCAAAACTTCATGAAATTCATTTTTTAATCCTATAGTATGCAAAGCATAAAATGTGACACATGTTTCAGATTCAAAAAATGTGATACTATTTGAAACTATAGATTTTTTTCAATCAACCTATCAATCAGGGCTTTAGTCTTAATTCCAATAGAAACTGAATAATAATAATTTATTAAATTCAAAGTAAAACATAATTTTATATTGGTGGGAAACTGAGAATCTCTCATTTAAAAACCCTTTTCGTTTCATCAATTTTGGATTAAAAAAAAGTCGTCAGCCACATACCCTACACATGCCTATCATATTGCCACTTTTTGGCCTATCATGATCCTGCACATACCCATGAGCTTGGCGAACATGTAGTTCTACAGTATACAAATGCATACAGACCCAATAAGTATTGTCTACCACAGTAACTTCATCTAAAGATAATGCAATGAAATTTGACTCATTTACTTTATCCTTCAAATCTTCATTTTCCACTGTAGCAAGACAATTTGTCCATTCCCATCCAGCGTTTACTGACCAATGTGAGTAGGGATAGTGAGGAACACCCAAATAAGATAATAATCTAGAATATTCTGGGTAGTCTATCATAAGACGCCCTCTGGACAAAATATGAAAAAAATACTCATCTGAATAGTTTTTGACATATTTGCTGCTTCCATTGCTTTTCCAAATTGAGCATCAAGTGTACCTTTACATGCAATAAGCTTCGACATTCTTTGGTCATGCTCTTCATAATCCGCGACATACCTAACATGAAGACATTCTTCCTTTGATTTCCATCGTACGACTGATTGTTCCTTTTCGTCTATGATTTGTTTTTCATAATCTTTACTGATATGCTTTTCTATAGTGTCAATCTTTAGTTGCAACGTCTTGTCTCTTCCACATTTCCAACTACAAATCATACATTTGGCCAATGTTGCACTTTCAATATCATTTGTTTTCCCCACTAGTACAATGAATGGGTACTTTGACAACCAACCAAGTTGAAAATTCCTTGTCATTTCCCACTCGCGCCCCATTTTTTATTTGCTTTTTCTTTTCTTGCTACCAACATTATTCTCATCCAAGTCAATTATCTCATTCTGGCTAACCAGGGTATCCCTTGGAACATCTCTACAGTATTGCCATCCTCATTTAATACATTTTGATTTAACTCAATGACAATCTCAACTTGACCTTCCGGTGGAGGTTAGGTATTGTGAATACCTTCTTCATTAATATTTGGTGGAAGAGTTGATGATGTAGCTCCATCTTGACCTGATGGATCAAAATTTTTGGCAATTCCAAAGTTTAAGACTGTATGGTACCTCTAATTTTTGGGCGTTTTGATGGCCTCCCAGTCTCTTCACCACCTTGAGGAGCGGCAGGGGCCTTACCCTTGCTATTCGACATATTAATCTCACTTCGAATAAAAACTAGAAAAAATGTCTTCTTGTTTAAGAAGGACAGAGAATATAGATCCCATTCCCTACTCA
Source organism: Sequoia sempervirens (assembly GCA_007258455.2). Taxonomy (NCBI): domain Eukaryota; kingdom Viridiplantae; phylum Streptophyta; class Pinopsida; order Cupressales; family Cupressaceae; genus Sequoia; species Sequoia sempervirens. The sequence goes on along the minus strand of VDFB02276134.1, from coordinate 77,995 downwards.
ATATCATCTTTAAGATTGAAGCAAGAATGTTTAAGAAGGACAGAGAATATAGATCCCATTCCCTACTCAATATCATCTTTAAGACTGAAGCAAGAATGGAAAAGAAATAAAGAAAAAATATTATTATAACTAATAACACTATGAAGAAATGATCGTGCTCACCTTTAAATCTATGTTTTCGGCTTTTGTTGACTTCCAAATTGAGAAGTAGAATCTCATAATTGAACAAAATTTAAAAGAATAAATGACACTTTCAATTGTATTTATATCAATCCATAATTCCATATTTGGTGAATTCTGTGGGATTTTTAAATGGTTTATTAAAAATTTGGCGAATCTCGCGTGCTTATACAACGATACGTTGTAATTTTCAAGGCGAAATGTGTCCTCAAATGTAATTATTTTTTAATGTTATTGGCGAAATAGGTCCTCATAAGCAACTATTTATAAATTTTAATTGGCGAAATGGGTCTTCACAAGCAACTATTTGTAAATTTGAATTGGCGAAATGGGTCCTAATACAATGTTGTTTTAATAGTATTTGCGAATATGCAGGTGTTTTATTACATGCTTTTGGGATTTCAGGTGAAAATATTAGTTGGTCCATTTGAAATGTGTAGTTTGTTATGGCGAATTTGTTACTTAATTATGTCTCATAAAAAAAACTCATTGGCGAATGGACATGCATTGGACCTATAGTTTGTAAAATCTGGGCGATTTGAACACCACATTAGGTGTGATTAATTCGCCAATTTCGATTTGGCCAATTTTTAAAATTTGCCAATTGGCGAAGATTCACTACTAAAGTTTTCTCTGGTGTAGGTTTTGATTGGTGATGACTACAAGTCACATGTGGAAAGAGTTATCCAATTTCTACCATCAAGGATAAACACATCAACAAAATAGGGTGAAGACAAAGAGGATGATGGTACAACTTGAGTTAGGTTTCAGTCAGTCTCCACCAACCAAGTTTGAATGTTGCATGGGCTTATCAAGAAAAGAATTTCAGAGGTGTCCTATCATTTGCAAGGATCAATTTTGAGAAGATCACCCCCTATACGCCAATATAAAATCTCTTAATAACCTCCAACCAATTTTTGGGTGATTACTACTTTTGTATTTGTATTTTATCCTATGTTAGTCATGTCACTGCCTAAGATTTTGTCTTTAGTGACTTAAGCGATGGAATGAGTCTTTTTGCTTGTTGCTTCCCTTACCTTTGTACCTAGTAGTGAAATTTGATAATTGTACAATGGCCCACCTTGGAATCAAAATGCCCCAAAAACTATACCAATAACACCTATATCTCTAGGTACTCGTAGATAAATACCACTATGCATAGCATGGGAAATTACCATACATAAATCATAAGGATTAACACTCAAAAAAGCAACAATTGATATAGGTAAAAAACAAAGGCAAGGCTTAACTTTTACAGCTATATCTAGAGCGAAATCAATAAATTCCCTTAGTATAGATCCACCATTTTCCTTCAATTGGTATTTAAAAATGAAAAATAATCCATACACAATTATCAAGAAAACGAAAGAGTGTCAACTACATCTGCTCTCATTATGATGAGTACAAGTACACATAAAATTTCACCCTTTGCATAAAATTTCTTTGTTTTATTTTTCTTATCTTCATACTAGACACATTTATATTTGTATATTTACACACAACTTTATCACATGTAGGTGGATGTTTAATATTTGTATACTTTTGTATACTTTTGTAGCAAGTGCTTTTCTTTAGACTATAGGAATCAAGTAGTCCCCTATAAACTGTAGTGCGCCTAGTAAACTTTCTCATGTGATCGATGACGCTGGCACGACAAACCTCTGATACCATGGGGACTGAGGGATACTAGACCTCATGACCTCTTGCCTACAACAAGATGCTTTAGCCAATCAAGCCAGGCCCTGCGACCCTCTACAACAAGTGCTTTGATCATGCTACCAATCTTTCATTTTCTAGCCCACAATTCTTCTCCTTAACAACTACTTTCACCTTTTAATGCAAATTTTACCATTTATATAAAGCCAATTATGCATTTATGATATAAGTCCGCTAAATTCTTCTTTGACTGTGTAGGAAAATAAAACATGAAAATCCAAAAAAGCATGTGCTGGCTCATTCCATACTAGCACATGAAATCATCAAATACAATATCATCACAATTGAAATAGCTACAAATCTTTCATTCAATTTTCAATCTACAAATACGTATATAGATATTTTATATATTTTACAAACAAGATTGTATATATTTCAAACTACACTTCCTTGCCATGTTTACTGTTAGGATTTCTATCAAGATCATAACAACAAAATCCTGAAACATCCACAAAAACCTGAAACAAGGTAGTGAAGGTAATCATGTCAAACACAATGACTAATCCTTCGAAGATGGAAAACTTGTTAACTCACATGACAAGTGTTTTAGTGAGTGGCAAGCAACTATGGAAGAGGTGTCTCACAAAGTGAGAACATTTGTCTCAACTACATGAGGTGAGACCAAACTATAGAAGTTCTCTAAGTGAGCTTAAGTATAGTATGAATAGGAATCTACTAAATAGCCTAGAAGTTAACTAGTTTAATAATATCCCTTTTCACACTAACATTTATTTCTATATATAGTTTTCCATCGACATAACCATTGCACCCTTCTAATACAAATGCTAGTATATAAATGTATAATATATAATATATTTTATTATACATTATATAAATATATCAAATATATTTATATCATAAATATATTATAAACTATAATTAGAAAGTCCGCATCACACAATTTTTATATTAATATATATTTATTATATAATAATGTTATATAAATATATTAAATATAATATTATATAAAATATATTATTAAAAGTTAATATATTATATTTATGTGTTAATATATTTATTAAAACGTCTGCATCACACAATTTTTATATTAATATATAAATAGATTAAATTTTATAATAACTTGTAATCTCATTAATATCACTCACAAAGCTGTACAATTTGTATAGATATTAATATACTAACACTTATATCAGGAAGGGTGCAATGGTTACCCCAATAGAACATTATATGTAAGTTAACATGCTAAGTGTATTTTTACACAAAACACGTCATGTACTTCCATTATTGGCATTTGACTAAATTACTTAATACTTTAAAGTTTGATCTCAACCAATTGTATAGATTCTTAGCAGTTGAGCCAAAGGTTGCGACAGATTTGTAGTTTATCAAAATACATACGATTTGATCTGTCAACCTACAAAAGCTTACTTGATCTTGCCATGTGAATGCTTATTACTCAGAAAGAACATTTCTCTTTAACCCATTAAGTGCTAACAATAATCAATGGTCAAGATTTCCTTTTCACCCACCTTTAGGAATCATATTAAGGTTTAATTTTAGATCTAATAATATACCACTAACATTTTTACATTTACAATCTAAATCTAAATTTTTAATCTTTATTTTTTTCAATCTTTTTTGTTCCATGAGCTACTTGAGATCCTAATCTTCCATTACAAATGAGTGCTCATCTAAACCCTACCATGACTACCACATCGAATCAAACTTAAATCTATATAAAAATAATTTATATAATATAGTATATAATATGAATAATAATGTATATAATGTAATAAATAATATGTTATATATAAATATATAATAATATATAGTAATGTTATATATAAATAAAAAATAATGTATACAATATTGTCATTGTCTTATTATATATTATGTTATATATAATAAAACATAGTTTATATAATATAATATGTAAATAATAAAATATATAAATAAGTAATATAGAATAATTGATTTATTATTTATCTTTATGAACAAATTTTATATAAAAAACATTTCAAATATATATTAATTATTTTAATGCAATAAATTTACTTAAATTTATTTTATTAATTCATTACATTATTTAATCACCTTAAACATTTTTATATAAATTAAAAAAATAAATAAAATAAATAAATAATTTTACCATAAATCTAAAATAAATCTAAAGACAATTCGTACTTACCAGCGGAAAAAAAAAGTACTTTGCATTTCAAAGTGCTTCGCATTTCAGTGAACAAATCTTCAAACTACTATTGATGACCCAGATAGATTGCCAACGTTTAAGGTATTTTAATATATAAATAGACAAAAACTTTCTGGGTTTGCCACATTTCTTTAGCTGTTAATTTCTTCAAATAAAATTTATATGAGCAATCTAAATAACAGTGAAAGGACCCACCTAACCATTTGCAATCAAAAAAATCAATCAAATGCTACCACGTAGCCATGGGATTTTCCTATCAAGGTGGTGTTCCATTCTACTCTCCCAATACTATTGCCTCATGCAGATCTGCTGCACTAATGGATCAATCACTGTCACACTTTGCATGTCAACAAGAAAATTGTCTGCATTCCTTGCTTATGTTGCCACATTAAGCATTTTCTTGCTGTTAAGCACCATATGCGGTGTAGGGATGAAATTTTTTCCACCTGGTAACTGATTTTGCTACCCGGTAACATAGTGAATGCTCATGTTCAATGATTGTTCTGTCGACTATAATAAGGAATCACTTCACCCATAGTTGTAAATTTAGAGACAAATTGGTAGGGTATCCTCACTTTCAGGATTCAGCGACTGATCTTTTGTTTTCAACTACAACGCCCTAATATCACTTTGGATGAGTAAAGGAAGGACAATTATCACTTGTTTCCTGTAAGTGTTAAATTACATTTTTCCATCGAGTCATTCCAGGCTTTTTGTTATGTTTTATTTTATTTTAACACAATTATATTGCTATCTGTTAAATGAAGGGATTGGTTCTACGGAAAGTTGCCTCATGCTGGGAAAAACAACTTTCAGGCAGTTGAAACATTCCTCACCCCATGCTTGAAAACAAACTTTTAAGTCAACCAATATTTTCTTAAAACTATGACTTCTTTGATCTATTAGTTTTCTTCAAGGTACCTGTGATACCCATCTAGTTTGAGTATCTCATGGGAGTTTATTGGTGATCATTGCATTTTTTTTTTATGCCAGCATAGATTGTTTCCCTATATATATGATACCCATGAAGTTTTGTTGTGTATAATCCTTAATATTGTTGAGCATGGTGATCACAAACAATTGAAAATTTCCTTTTAAAAGAAAGTTTTTCAGACTCTTGCAGTCATCATCTCTTTTATATAGGATACCCATGAAGCTTTGTATATAATATTGGATACCCATGACGCTTTCCTGTGTATAATACTTACTATAGTTGAGCATGGTGATCACAACTAACCGAGAGTTTCCTTGAAAAATAAAGTTTTTCACTCTTGCAGTCCTCATCTCTACGTTTTTCTGATGTTATCATGGATTGTTTACCTGTGCATATGTTTCACATTAATTAATGTGTATGATAATCTATCTGTTTGTAGGTGGAGCATGTATTAATAGGAAACAGGATTTGTATCATGGAAAAACTACCATGGGTTTCTCTTTAATTTGTGCAAAAAGCCCACTTGTCGTGTATTCCTCCTGATGGGGCGATAACCCCTTTAATAACAGATAAAAGATCAAAACTTGTTGTAAATGTAGAATGATTTTTTTCCTATTAATTTCCTACGAGTATAATTATATATGAGAAAAAGAACAGACAAACTTTGTAGGATCCTTTGAGTTTCCTACAAGTAAATAGGAGAAAAAAAAAAAAAACAGGGAAACTTTGCAGGGTAATACCGTGGATTCTTCAAATTTCTTCTGCTTCTGAGTAGCAAGTTATGTATTTTTTGTTCACTATTCATTGTTGTATTTCTAGACACGGTGGCCGGTAGAGCAAAATTATTGCGGATGAAAACATATCAGATCTTTCGTACAAGTTATTTGATTCGAAGTAACATTTGGACTGCCAGCAATAAACAAAATCTATCAAAAAGATACTGTGCATTTAGTGCACAGTATCTATTCATTCAATGCATAGATAAGCTTTGCCTTTTACTTGCCGTAAAGTTTTGTAGTTGACTGAAAACAATGCCTGTTTTGTGGTAAGATATTGTGGGTTGCCGGCGTTTGTCAGGTTTCAAACTGAAACTTCCAACAATATAGCTTATCGGCTAATGAATAGATTAATTTTTAATAATAACTTTTAAAGCGGTACAATTTGTGCAGAATCACGGGTTGCTTCTGTCTATTCACAATAAATGAACCATTTTTCCTATAATGGCTTAGTTGTACATCATTAGTGTGACAATCAATTCAATAATGATACTTTCAGATTTTCATTTGATTCGTAATTAATTCGAATGCAGCTATTCAAAGGTACTAACTCATTTCCTTTGATGTGGCGGCCATTATAGGTTGTAAGGCATTGGGAATGAGTACAGAACACTTGGGGTGGTCATTATTACTAGAAAAGATGGTACATTCATTATTCGGGAAGCCCTACATAGGAGAAGCCTCTACGTCATGATGTGACATTAAATGTTTGAGCTCTGGATATTTTTCCCACTGCAATTTGAAGGTCTTGCTAAGAAATGGGTAAAATAGATAGTTTTCCAGACGATCTGTTGTGTTCTCAGATTTTACGAGACTCTTTCTGAAAGAAGTCGTTCGCTTTTCTGCGGTGTCTCGAAGATGGTGCAGAGCGTGGACTCGGTTGCCCCATCTCAAGTTTTCCGATGAGTTTTTTGATTTATTTGAATTGATTCCCCAAATTATGCCTGAAGATATAATTAACAAGTTTCTTATGCAGTGTGTTGGCCTCGAAACTTTTGAGCTTTCGAATTGTGACAGCTGTGAAAGTGACATTGACAAGTGGCTTCTGTGGATTTCTTTATCGGGTGTGAAGTGCATAGATTTGAAAAATAATGACATGCAGATGGATGTTTCAGAGTCTCTCTTTTCATGTGTGACACTTAAATCTCTGTCTCTCCAGTTTTTTGAGATGAAAAAGGTGCCTGCACAATTTGAAGGTTTCCCTCAACTTGTAACATGTTATCTTGAACTCGTTGAGCTAAGCGAGGAGGCAATTGAGGCGATTTTAAAATCATTTCGCCTTCTTCAAAGTTTGACGTTATCCCAATGCGGATTGCCTTCGAATTTGAGAATAATTTCCTCCAGTCTTAAGTCTCTCGCTCTTCTTGAACCGAACAATGAAGAAATCTGTTCGATGGAAGCAAATTGCCCAAGATTAGAAAGCATTAAAATTATTGATTGCTATAGCTTGGTAATTGCGAACATATGTTTACCTGTATGTGTCCATTTGGAAACTAGCTTTTCACTTCTTCAGCATTTTGTAACGGTAAAATCATTGAAGAAAATCACATGTTTCGGTCAAGAAGATTTCATTCATGTGGAGTTTCTGCAAAGCTTTCCTCGCTTGGAAGAGTTGTGCATTGACTCTCCCTTTTCTGTGTTTTATCCAAAGGTAAGTAATTCTGTTCTTTAAATCTGCCTCAAAAAGATCGTTTCCAATCATTTGAAATCAAAATTGAAATGACATTTGGTAAAACACTAGTTCATAATTTCAGATTCTAATTTAAAGTAAAATGTTGAAATGATATTAATAATTTCCCGTATCTCTTCACTGTTTGAGCTTTTCGTTTTCAAAGCTATACACCTACAGTTTAATCAGACAATTCAAATCGTGCCAACCCAGTTGTGAGCTTTGAGCTTAGAGAAGGGGTTAATCACGGAAGAGCTATTTTGTTGTGCAAATTTTTAACAGTTTATATTATTTTTTCTCAAATCTGGATTGAAACTGTTATGAATTTTTTAAATCAACATTTCTGATCAAACCCCATATCCATATCCATATCCATATTATATTAGGAATAAGCATGCATGCAACAAGAGAGTAGAAAATCTTTCTACATGAAATTTGATCCAATACGTTGATTTAAAAAATTCTTATATCCATATCCATATCCATATTATATTAGGAATAAGCATGCATGCAACAAGAGAGTAGAAAATCTTTCTACATGGAATTTGATCCAAAATGTTGATTTAAAAAATTCTTAACAAAACATTATCATAGACTGTGGAATTTTGATCATGTTAATTAACCTCCATATTATTAAAACATAGAGCAATCTTCTAAATGCAGGATGTAGCGGAGTTGACTCTACGACTACCAAATTTGAGGACATTTACTGTGAATATTGGGTTGCTTAGAGACCACCAAAAATATGTGGCTGTTTTGCTGTGCTCTTGCATTTTGGAAGGCAGTCCTCTCTTGGAAAGTGTCAGAATCGGCATGGGTTATAATTCAAAGGCATTTGGGGCTGACGGGTATGATGGTGCTCTTCAAATTGTAAACGATCTCGCTAAGCGCTTCCCCAAGACCAAAATTTCCCTGTCAAAGAGGATAGCAAATCCAGTTGGACGATAAAGTGAAACAATACTTTACGTGTTCTCAAAGTTTTGATTTTGGTAACAGTAAAAGTATCTGTCGTTTTGGTCTCGCAGAAGTTGTTTATTCAAAGCAAAAAGATGTTGAGAATATGAAATTGTGAAATTTGGTGTAGTTCTCTAAAATGTCGTTCCCCGTAGCAGCTCTTGTTAACTTGTCATGGAATCATCGTTCAAGACACAGCGTTTGGTAGGTAGTCTGGCGTCTGTATAGAGAATTTTGTTTTCCTTCTAAAACTCAAATATCAAAGGAACATTTTCGAAGAATTATATTGTGGAGATTAATTTTTTTTAAAGCACTTGGTAAATTATAAATGAGGGTTTACTAATTTTAAAATTGTTTTTTGGAATTTAAAATTATTATTTATTTCTGAATTAAGATTTACAATTTTTTTTTGATTTTGTAATATTAATTTTTAATAATCTAATTTGTTGGAAAATTAAATTATTATTTATTATAATAAATTTATATGAACTTCCAAAATATATGTGAGAAGCAAATATGTTATATTAAAAACATATTTTTTAAAGATAAAATAATGTACCAAGATATTACTATTTTATACTACTTTTTAGTGAGAACATTCTAACCTATAAATATTGAAGTGTATTCATTTGAAAATTGAAATTCTAGTGCGTAAACAATTTGCAACTGTAAAATCTTTGAGGAGGATCTTTAACGGTAGTAAGATGGTTCCCCATCATGTCATCCCTATACAAAGCTTTTCTCACACGTAAGAATTGTGTAGTCTACATCATTTGATTCTCGTGAGAAAATTCTAACCTATAAATATTGAAGTGTATTCATTTACAAATTGAAATTCTAGTGCGTAAACAATTAGCAACTGTAAAATCTTTGAGGAGGATCTTTAACGGTAGTAAGATGGTTCCCCATCATGTCATCCCTATACAAAGCTTTTCTCACACGTAAGAGTTGTGTAGTCTACATCATTTGATTCTCTTTTTTTAAATTTGTATTGAATCAAAGCAAATAAAATACAATAAGAATAAGTTATTCATTTAATTTCAATTATATAAAATTAAAGGTAATAATATTTTTTTAACATGTATTTTTTAACAAAAATAAAAATTTCAAATAATTGAAATAATTGAACGATCCAAGCACCTATTAAATTTTCAAACGACAACTTAAATCTGAACAACTTCTCTATTTGTAAGCTTTTTCAAAACACACACCTTTGCAGGTTTTTAATTAAGCGACCCAAGTTTTGTTAGAGCTGCAACATTAAATATTAGACATGATTGAAATTGAGCAAATTTTTACATTTAGCAATATGAAGCTTTATGGTTTCCAGGTGCTAAATACCATTTAACTAGAATCTTGCTCTTCGTACAACTTTGTAGTCCTGTGTATTTAGAGATATTTGATGTGATGGAATGTTTAATTTATTTTGATGAACAAAGGCAACATTTAAAGGTTTTGGGTGTGTACAAGGATGGGAGGAAATGTGCTTTGGGATGTGAGGATGTTAGGGAAAGGAGGTTTTTTTCGACGTTTGGGAAGACTTTTTATAAGGATGACAAAGACAACAATTTAAAAATAATTAATTTTTAAAATTATTTATATGATATATATTTAAATATTATAAAAATATCAGTGTCGAATTGATGAGTTCACAATCAAATTAATAAATATATAAAAGTTTAATTTTCATTGTGAATATGTATATATAACAAAAAGTAAAAAAGGCTACAACATTGTATCATGAGTTAGAATAAGTATTTAATTACAAGAAAGTACAATGGTTATGCTAATAGCAAATTATAAGAAAAACAATATATTAGAGAGCACTAATCAAGGAATGGAATAATAAACATTTTGCTTAATAATTTTTTGGTATAGAATAATATCTAGAAGATTTTTTTTTAAATTTACAATTCTGTTCTTGGATCTAAGATCTAAGATCATAAAACTTGGAAAGACACTAAATCATACATCTTCTCACCATAAAATTAAAAAAATATTCTTGGATCTAATATGACAACTATAGTGGGCATCAAAGAGTTTCTCATAATAAAGTTAAATGTAATAAATCCTAGCAAAGATTTAAATTTAGGAAAAAATGAATAAAATAATCTTTTTTATATATAAAAAATGAAGTAATTACATTGAAATTACAATAATATTCACATATATGCACTCTTCAATAATAGATAATAAAAACATAAATCTTGCAAGGACACTAAAATATACACTTACTACAAAATTAACATTATGTAATATGACCACAACCATGAGCAACTAAGAGATTCTCACTATAAATTTATGTAATAAATATTTTGCATTTAGGAAAGAAAAATATAATTGGAAAAATGAAGTCCATTAAAATAGTGCTAAGGAAGCATACAAGTCATAATTGTAAGAAAAATATTGGATGTAAAAAAATTATAGCTAGAAAGTCTTGAAATGCTCTAAACTTAGCAATAATGTATAAAAATGTGGCATACATATAAACTATTTGTAAAGAGCCGAGTTTCAAACAAGTCATAATTGTAAGAAAAATATTGGATGTAAAAAAATTATAGCTAGAAAGTATTGAAATGCTCTAAACTTGTACCAATAATGTATAAAAATATGGCATACATATAAACTATTTGTAAAGAACTAAGTTTCAAAGTTGATATATTTGAGGGTGAAACAAATAAATTGAATGCTTAATGTAACAAGTACATATTTAAAGCACTGAAAGGATACCTCTATTAGTACACAAATCAATGAAATAAAGACATGTACAAGGATCATACATGTCTACAACTACAACATTATGGCCAAAGCCTGTAGACCTTTAATTTATTGATAAAAAATAAGGTGACATTTGATTCTAATCTCAATCACCAAATTTAGTTAAGTATAGAATAAGGTAAGACATGAATCCAATTAGATAGTGCTTATTATTCATAAGGTAATTACACTTGAAATTTACAACCATAGAAGACTTCCAAGTTGATTTGTAGAAGCATATTGTTATGGCGTAAAATTGCACCCTAATGCAATTTCCCATAACACAACCCTACTTTAGCCTTATAAAATTGATAATGCTAAACTCGTCACTCTAAACCTTTTGTCTTTTTTGTACCTTGTCGTTTTCCATTGGTGGAGGGAATTTTGACTAGGATATTTTTGTAGACATGTAAAATTGATCTAACACTTATCTCACACCTTAAATGAAATTTTCTCATCACCGACATCGATATCATTGAATATCACTGCATTTCACATCATTTACATAAAAAACCCTAATTTTCTTCTATTAGTTGAATAACATTACACTATTTAATTAATTCACTTTTTCATCATTTTTGACTAATTAAATAAATTACATTTATTTAATAAAGTCTTAATCTAGCTTTATTCTTTCTGATTAATTAAATAATATCAATTATTTAATTATGTCGCTAATTCACTTTATTCCCTTAAGTTAATTAAATTATTATCACTTAATAGTTTAATTAATCACTTTCCCCTAAACATCATCAAAAATGTCAAATCAAACAAATACAACTTTGTTTGAAGTCAAACATGATTTGCACGTTCAACTCAATAAGATTAATTAGTTAAATCAATTAATTAATTATCCTCACCCACTTTCATGATTGAGCAAATTACGATCCCCCGATTGCTCGATCTGATTGGCTGACTGATCCATCTATTCTTGACTAATCACTCATTCTTCAATTCCACAGATTATTCAATCTATTTTCTCAATCCCATTGAACACTCAAAATGATTTATTCAATCCAACCGATTACGTAATCAAAATACAATGATTATTCCCATCTAAATCCTCTCAACGGTTTTGAACCATTGATCAAGATATTCTACTACGCAATCTCGAGCATTCATTTTGAAACAAAAATTCTATATAACAACCTCATTACTTCTAAAAAATGATCGAAGAATCAATACCATTTGCATGACGAAGTAATGCAAAAATATTAATCAACCTTTTGACAAAGCTTTACATACATCTTCGATCAACACACAAGTTCTTCAAGCTTTTACACACACAAATGGAAGCTTTGCATTGATACAAACAAACCAATATCTTCACAAACACACTCCGACATGGGATGGTAATGCTGCATTCCTTGAATTCATTTTATGTTTGTCTTTTTTGATTGCTTTTGTGAATTCATTGTTCTTCGTAGTTTCATTTCATGAGTAATGGGTTTGAATCTTAGCGTTTTGCTTGTTTAGATTAGTTTATATTCATTCAATTTTATTGCATAACATCTTCTTGATTTCCCCCTTACACATTTTGGCACGCCTGGTGGGACCACGATCCTTAGCACTAACCATTTTATGAGCAAATTTTGAAGTTGTGGGTTCCAAAAATGTACTGAAAAAATTTTCACGCAAAAGCTACAAGAATTTTTGGTGGTCGATTTCACATTTTTGCTGCATCTGATATTTTTCTAGCCGCTTTTGACGTTTCTTGCACTTTTGCAAAAATGATAGGGGCACACTTAATTTTTTCAGCCGCTTCTGCTTAAAAATAGAGGTCGCTTTTGAGTTTTTCATTCGCACTTTCTTTTTTGACAGGGTCGCTTCTGCTAAACTTTTTCACTTTTGCTCTGTCAAACTTTTATCTGAAATCTGCAAGTCATGTTTTTAATTTCTAACACTAACATTTGTTTGATTTGGATGTTTGACATGTGCTAACATTTTTTGTGTAGGATTTGTAGAAGCATGACATAATTTTATTTAAGAAATGACTAACACGTTTATTGTAGAGAAAGAGAACGGTCGAAACTTTTACTTTTTGAAAGCTTTCATAGTTAGAAAACTTCGATTTGGTGCAATTAAAAGAACCCCACAAAAAAATATTTCAATTTGGTGCTCTAAAACAAACTTTTTCAAAGATTTCATAGTTAGAAAACTTTGATTTGGTGCAATAAAAAGAACCCCAGAAATGAACATTTAAATTTGGTGCTCTAAAACAAGCTTTTTCAAAGCTTTCATAGTTAGAAAACTTCGATTTGGTGCAATAAAAAGAACCCCACAAACAAACATTTCAATTGGTGCTCTAAAACAAACTTTTCAAAGCTTTCTAGCTTAGCAAAAAATCAATTGGTGCTCCAAAATGATCTTTTCAAAGCTTTCTAGCTTACAAAATTTCAATTGGTGCTCTAAAACAAACTTTTCAAAGCTTTCTAGCTTATAAAATTTCATGTGGTGCTCTAAAAATAAACTTTTTTCAAAGCTTTCATAGTTTAGGAGCACACTTCAATTTTGGTGCTTATTAAAACAAATTACCAAAATGCTTTCATTTTGTTGATGAACGCACAATTTTTTTTTTTGACGATTAAGATAAGGTTTTAGAAAACACCTTGGTTGGTGCTTAAAATGAACAAATCAAATTCTTGTCTTGCACATTTCTATCTCTTTGTCTGAAATCTAGAATATTTCATTTTGGTGCATGTAAAAAAGAACAAAATTGCTATCTTGTACACACTTTTTCGTTTTACTTTATTTTTATTTTCTTTATTTTTATTTTATTTTTTTGAACTTAAAAAAAACATTGTGATGAAGTGTATATTGTGTATTTCGTGTTTGGAAAACTAGGTGTCTATCCTAGCCCCTTGCGCCTTTCGGCATTCTTGGGTGACGAAAAGCATCTTGATTTTCACACTTTGTTTGCATTTCAAAGCATACCTTTACAAGGTCCTGCCTCTCGATTTGTGAGAGGGAACGACCCAAGCAAGACTTTTTTTTGGGTCCACTATATAAATAATTGTGGGTGTAATGAAAGTCATCAACCACCTAGTGCAGATGTTTTATACTGACGAAAGTCTCCCCTAGTATCTGTGAGATATGTAAAAACCTACAAGGGTTGGGAGGCCTCTTAATTGAGTGAATCACCGCATGTATAGACACTAGTAAAAAATCCCAAAACATGACTAAAAACCAATGTTATAGAAGCCACCCCTTTTTAGCCAAAAATATTCTTTGAAATGATGCATCAAAACTTTGATTTCGAGAATTTACTTATCAAGTCTAACTTATGGTTGAGCTTAAAACACTCTCCATTCATTGCATGTAAAATCATCCTTTCAGTGCATGAGGTAAGCCCACCTAAAAGGAAGTGTTTATCCCTAGGGTGTAAATTGTCTTCAAGAAATTTCCAAATCTATTCAGTTACTTTGAAACATCAAACATTGTGCTTGAATTAAAATGAACACATTAAAAAAAGCATTTAACATGGTTCTTAAACATCAAACCCTTTGAATTTAGTGCGAATACTTTAAAAAGAGCCCTATGTTTGCACTCCCTAAAAGATATCTTAAACAAATATCTTTGAAGGTTTTTGAATGTTTAGGCTCACATTTCAAGTCGCATTAAGGACAAAGTAAACATTGAAAACTATAACTATAGCATTTTGAATTCCATGAACATTGAGCTTTTGTGGAAAAAAACGTGCTTAAAGTTGTAGACATTTTTAGGGTCAAATAGTTTTGATTGCTATGTTGTGATATCACTTGCAAAAATCTCAAATCAAATCAAACAAAACCTTCAAAACTCTAAATTTATCCAACGTTATTGCCAAAATTAGAAACTGAAAAACAAATCTGCACAAAATATTGCTTTTGTTGCTGTTTCTACCACACCTGACCAAAAACTGGCCACACTTGCCAAAATATACCGCTTTTGCTCTCTGTTTATGATAGCTACTAGTAAAAATCTACTGCTTTTGACAATCTGAGTGTACTTGACTAAAAATTAGCCGCATTTGATCTTTTTGTGCCATAATTGACTAAATTTTTGAAACACAATTGACTATAAAATTGTTGCTTTTGACCATAAAGCTCGCTTTTGCTTGTGCAATTCACCAATTTGAAAAAATTGACATAGAAGCCACACTTGAAAAATGTTACTGCATGTGAACGCTTGGTCTAGACCTACTCAAACATGAACAAACAATCCAATGTTAGTCAATAAACAAATCTAAACTAACATTCCCCATGAAATTCATTCAAACACAATGAACAAGAAACAGAGTAAAATGATTAAATGAAAGCTAATGAATCTTATTCAAATGCTCAAACTAGCATCCCATGGGGGAATTGGTGCTTCTTTGATGTGAAAAGAATCCATTTCGCAATTCCTTGACAAGCGTTGATGATGGATGTGTGATTCTTGACAGAAATTGCCAATAACCTAGCTACAGATGCAAAATGCTATAATAACTTGGATAAAAATGGATGAAATTGCATGAAATCTATAGATAATAACTTTGCATGAAGTTGTGGATGATTGTGGATTCAAATGAGCATAATGATCTTACATGGATTGTGGATGCCAAATCAAATAGAGGAAGCCTCTATTTATAATGGAGAAGAGTTGAAGAATAAGGAATAGGAAGAATGTGGGATTAATCTTGAACCAATGGCATTGTGCCACTTGTCAACATGCAAATGAAGGAGAGTGGAACACATTTTGAACAATTTTCATGTTAAATGCATGTAGGTCCAAAATTTGAAATTCAAAAGATGGCTTGTGCAAGAAGAGTTGTAAGAGGAGTTAATGCCAAGTTGGCTCAAGAAAAAGACATGTAAGAGCCTTTAATGCCATGTTGGAGGACAAAAGTCCTTTGGGAGGGAGATTTCAAATTGGTGGAATATTCCAAGAATATGCTACATTTGAATGAGAATAGAGGAATTAATAAATCAAATAAATTGATTTATATGTGCAAGTTGCAAAAGCTAGAGTAATGGAGGATTAGTGTTAGGAGTTAATTAGGATTTAATTAACTTAGATGGAATTAGTTGATCTGACATTTGATTTAGATGTTTAGATTTATTTAAATCAAATGAGAGGATAGTTGGGAGATTAGGGATTTAATTAAATAAATTTGATTTATTCAATTAAATGAAGAAAATTAGATTTAATCAAATGTAGTTGATTTATTTGATTAAAATAGATGACTTAGGATTTAATTAAATAAAGTTTATTTAATTAAAAGAGGGACATTAGGATTTAAATAAATAAAGTTGATTTATTTAATTAAAAGAGGAATTATGATTTAATTAAATAAGGTTGATTTATTTAATTAAAAGAGGAAAATTGAGGAATTAACTAAATAAAGATTATTCAATTAATTCATTAGTAAATAAGTGATTAAGGAAGAATTGGTGTTAGTGAATCAGAATCAAGTGCATGATATCAATCAGGATAATTTGAACGTCTACACTGCATTTTCTTTTCTAATCTAAGAGCACATGACCATAATCTGGTCACAGTTGACTTTTTTAGCCACTTTTGTTTCAAAACTATTGATTTTGCTTTGTTTCCTGGTAAAAATCAGAAAACCAATCCGAATTTGGTTATAAATCCTTTGAGAACAAAACAATTAGATTCCCAAGACACGTCATAATCGGTCCATCATCCATTGACAAAATTCAACACCTCATCCTACTTTTAGAAATCAAAACCAAAACAAACAAACTTGGATCATTCCTTCACTCACACTTCTAAGATATCAACATTTGGTTGAACCTCAAGGCTAGTTCAAGTAAATTTTTTGCAACATATCCTCTAGAAAAGAAGTGAAATATCGATCCAAGCCTTTCGACATTTTGAGTTCCAAAAATAGTGTCATCCCAAAACATCGCTCAAACCTTAGGGTCTTGAGAATCACAAAAACCATATCAAAACACCACACTTTTATCATTTTACCTTATGACCATTTGGCATCCGATTGCTCTAGTTCAACAACTGAACCTTACACCAGTTATCATACAACCAAACTTTGAGCTAATTGAAGGAGAGCAAATAGACATAATCAATAGTTTGAAGAGCTTCATATTCAAGACAAAGGAAACACCAAACTAGTGGATAAACGCAACAAATATCTTAGAAAAGCAAGAACGAAAAGCTGATCTTGTGGCCAGAAGACTCGTATTACCACCTCCTATGTGGCAATAGATATCCTCTTTTACATAAAATCCCAAAAACAAATGCAATTTCATTTCCTAAAAAAATAGAAAATCCCAAAAACAAAGCATTATTTTCATTCCATAGTAAGAAGTCACCAAACGTTCACAAAATCTTTGCACTTGTTTATGAAAATTATGAGATCACAACATAGAAAAAAACATGGAGGAAAACAAAAGTAGCTCTAGTGTGCCCCCAACAAACACCACAAATGATGGAAGTGACCCATAGGGATATAAAACAAGTGACCTTAGGACAGGGTATTGAGTATCAAAACATCCCAAAAGCGCAACCATAAACATGCCAATCTATTACCCAAATCTAGTTCCACTCTATAAAAACATGGGAACATCTTATTTCACAAATATCAATGATGTATCAACTATGGATTCCTGTAATCAAGGTTTTGGAGCATCTTGTCACACGGTTGATTTCAATCAAAATCCTCATCAATATCAAAATCACTCTGATCAAGGGTTTCAAAATCACCATCAAGGACTAAGTCTAGAACATCAAATTGTCCTAAATGAACTTGAGAAAAAGATTGAGGAACTTGAATGAAATCAAAATATGACGTATCACCAACACCATGTTCAATGTCAAAACATCGCATATCAACAACAAACAAACATCATTCCACAAACATCTCAATATCCCCATCAACAACCCTTCCAATATCATCAAAACATTGATTCATATCAACAACAAAATCAAGTGAATCAACAACATCAATGGTCACAAAATCAAAATAAACAATATCCATATCAAATCATCAACTACAATATCATCAAGATCGTCAATCTCAAAATCAACAAGAAAATCCATCTCAAATACAATAATCATATCCACCACAACAAGCCTCATAATCCAACCACACTATTGAACGTAAATACACTCCTTTAGGGGATCCAATTGAGGGTGTGTTAAACCAATTAGTCGATGCAAAACTTATCACACTTCCAAAACTACCACAAAGTGGTGAACCTACCATCAAATTCCCATGGTATGATGATAAGGCCTATTGTAAATACCATGGAGTAAAAGGTCATGATGCATCAGAATGTGTTACACTCAAAAGACTCAACCAAGACCTTATTGATCAAGGAGAAATAGCTATTGAAGACAATGATCAAGGTCTGAACACTAATGACAACATTGACAATATCTCGACCTCAAAAGTTGAAAACAATGATCAAGAGCTATCTATCACTGATCACATTGAAAATGTCTCTACATCATCCAATGAGCAAGAGGAAATACATCAAGAATTTAATCCCAAGCATGATCAAAATCAATCACCCAAGTGACATCATCCAACCTCATGGCAACATGTATTGATGATCAAGAGACTCTTAATCCAACACTTATACCTGATGTAGAAAATTTAAGCCAAGAGATATCACCCATATGTCCACATCTTGAGGAAATCCAAGCACCCTTTACAAGAAATCCCTTCTTTGAAACTAATCCATGTCAAGAATGTGAACCAGAGCATATTGAAGATAATACCACGCAAAGTCAAAATCAAGAATCCCTATCATCAAAATACTACAATGACTTGGTAGCTATCTTCCAAGACATCCAAGGTTTTCCAAAAGAAGAATATATCCATATACCAAGTGCACACACATCTACCCATGAGATTCTAACTCCTAATGGACATGTAGATGATATTCATCCAAAAAAAGAGTCTCATACTCTTGATGTCATTACCAAGGAACAAGAGTCACCTACTCTTAACATATTTACACATGATCAAAGCATAGCAGAATCTATAGACATATCAGAAATTGATCAAGAAGAAGCATTAAAAATAGAGACATCCTCTAGGTAGATTGAAGACATAGAGTATGAAAATATTGAGCATAGTATCTTAAAATTAACAAAGATAATTGACAATCCTGAGTAGCAGAGCATTGGGTACACAACAGTCAAAGAAGCACCAATATATTTTGAAGGGCCATCAAAATATTATATTTCACAGTATCTGTAACACCCCTCCATTTTGGATCTTTTGATCGACAGTGCTTTCTTTGTTATGTGCTTCTATTATGTTGTGACTGATTATTTGTTTATAACATGCTTTCACATTAGCATAGTTGTTATTTGAATTAATATTGATGTATGCTCATTTATTGATTATTGATGTTTTAATTTTGTCAGTCTTGATGTGACTGTATTGGTGAAGAGAATGGTATTGCATCACTCGCTTGCGAGTGCTCTATGATTTTCGCGATTCTCTCTTCACGGTGTGTATGATTTATTATATGTATACATGTGCGACATTTGCTTGTTTGCAGGATTGCAGGTACAGGACATTAGCTTCACCTGGTTTCACAGGTCTGAGCATGCCCACTACTCAACAGTAATATTGGGAGATAGTAACGGGTTACCTAGTCATACCTTTACCCTAGTACAATGTATCGTCAGTTTGAATTTGGTCTTAGATTTATCATTGTTGTTCTGGGTATTTTATTCTTGTGCAAATTTAATTTGGTAGATTAAATGTGTATTTAATTTTAAATATTTAATTAAATGAATTATTGTGGTGAGGGCTTTAGAATAAATAAATAAATTAATTAATTTAATTTGGTTATGTTGTTGAGTAAATTTTATTATTAAAATAAACGGTAATTAAATAAATAAGAATATTTAAATTGGTTGCAATTAGTGAATTGTTTTATTATATTTAAATGCATGTGAATGAAAAATATCTAAATTGTTGAGGGAAAAGATATTTTAGATATTTTGTTTAAGATAATTGGGAGTTAGAAATTTGTTATCTAATTGTTGAAAATTCATTCACGGAAGGGATTTTTTGGGGGAAAAACAAAAAGAACGTTTTTTTCACGGAAAAAGTTTGGATGTGCGTGGAAAATTGGTGAGGAAATTGTGGATCTCTTTGAAGAAATTGTTTAGAATTATTTTGCTGTAGAATTCTTGGCTGTGTTTTTTGTTGTGTCTTCTGGAAGGAGACAATTGCATTGAAGAAAGCTTTGGCTACATTGAGAATTGAAATTATAGAGAAGCTCGACAACATTTTCTTGAGGCAACATTCTTCTGTAACAGGTTCTTTACTGTTTTTGTGAAATTTGAAATTGAAAAGTTATTTTATTACTGTAATGCAAATTGGATATGTTTTAGGAAATGATTTTTCAATACTGTAGAAGTTCTTGTTTCTTTCTTTTAAAAGATTTCCGTGAAAATAAAACCTCTGTAGAAAACAATTAAATCCTCTGTGTAATTTGTTTATTCAAAATAGATTTATACAGGAGGAAATTATAGTATTTCAAATATATACAGGAGGAAATTATAGTGGAATTATTGAACCTCTGTTGAATTTAAATCAAAACTTAGAAACCTCTTCATGTGAAAACATAATTTATTCTTCTGTAGAAAATGATAAATTACCGTTGAAGATTTAGATTTTTGTAGGGAAAGATTTTTAACACGATAGAAAATTTAAAAGGAAGTATTTGAGAAATTAGAAAACCTCTGTAGGATTGAAAATGAAATCTTCTGAGAAAACCAAAATAATTGGAAACCTCTAGTAATTTGAAAATCAGTGCGTTACTAATTTAATCATAACTCAAAATTTACAAACTGGGTAGGGCTGCATTTTTTATATGTTTTAGATGATTTGATTGCGCACCTTCAGTAAAAATTTCAAGAAACCCAGATCCGAAAACAAAAGTTATTAAAGTCGCAACATATGGGATTTATGATTAGGGTTGTCTGAAAATTATTAATTTATATTTATATATTTATTTATTTGTTTAAAAATATATATTAGAAATATTGCATATAATTTTAGAGTATTTAAAATATATTTAAATGTATTTTTAAATAGGTGCATGCACATGCACAATTTGATATTTTAAAATAAACGTTGGAAAATAATAATTAGATTATGTAATTAGAATATATATTTATTTATTTAAAATAAATATTATATCGTTAATTAATGCATACAATGCACAAGTAGGTGTTTTATAATAAGATGATTTTATTGGAAGGATTAAGATTTCTATTTATATTTGTTTGTGAAATTTGAGTTAACAATTAGTTTTAGTTTCCTTATGATTTGTAAGTAGAAGTATTTATATATTAATAAAAGCATGTAAATGCATGGGTTAATAAAATCTTAAAATAAAAAGACTTAGGAGTGAAAGTTGATTTGTATTTAAATAGATATTGATTCAATTTGGATTTAGGAAATCCGAATATTAAATTATTTAAGTGCCTGAATTATTTTAAGTTGTATTATTTTCTATTCACATTTGCGGACAATTTGAATTGAATATTATGAGTAATTGTCAAACTCGAAGTTAAGCAGTTGGTTTAATTCGTTGTGGATTTATTGGATTTAGGAAATCCTAATGGTCATTTATTTAATTACTTGAGTGGCTTCTTATTGTTGTGTATTCTTCTGTAATTGTGTATTGGGCATTGAGGATATTTGTTGTCGAGAAAATTATAAGTCTTCCAGAGATTGTAAAATTGTGAGAGGGTTATTGTATATTTTGTTCGCCCTTTTTGAGATTTTCCTTGGGTAGTGCATGTTTTTTGGGTTTCAGTATTTGACATCCGTAGGGAGGTGTGAATTAGTTTGAACACCCGATTACTATGAACGGGTTGTGTGATTTGATTTGAGCACCCGGTTACTACGAACGTGATGTGTTGTTGTTTGCAAAATAGTTGATATTTGTTATCATATTTTGTGCACTGTCTACCCTTGGTTTGTGGAATATGTTATTGTGTTGTCGATAGGGGAGTGGCTTTCAACGGGGGCCGAGACACAAAGGGGTCCCAGGATAACTCGTGTGAAAGTTAGTTTAATCAGTGGAAATTAAATAACCTTTATTAGGGATGAAGTAGCTTAATATTTAATCAGATAATTTAACCTCGCTCATTGGCTCAAGGGCTAGTATGAGACTTGAGATGAGTCGGGAAGGTCTGAAATGGCAAGATCGTTATCTTGTCTTCTCGAAAGATAACCGATTCCGCACTGGTGTGCATGTGGGGCTGAAATCGTGAGAGGTTACCAGGATAACCCTAGAGGGGGGCTGAGACCTAGGAAGATTTCCTTTGGATAACCAATGCAACCTTTGTGATAACACTCCTCCTATGACAACAGTCAATTTGTATTGTATAGTGGATGTATTTGATACAGTGGTTCTGGAAGCAATGTAACCTTATGTTTTGTGTTTCCTGGTATAGTGTTATTTTGTATTTACTGGTACAGTGTGGTCTTGTATATTACTTGTGTCTAGAGGTAATAGGTTTGTCTTGGTTACTTGTTACTATATCCTAGCACGGGGGCTGGGCCTACGGGTACCAGATGGTTGGGTGGCGTGCATCTTACACTGTTGAGTTTATCTTCCGTTCATGATGGCAAGATCTTCTTGTTTGAGGAGCTCGTGTGGTTCTCTGGAGTTGTTCTTCTCCTTCTTCATTGTAACTGTGGATCTATATGTATAGTTGTAATACCTCATTTGTATCGAGGTGAACCTTTGTGATGTAGTTGTAATAATATTTATGATCTATTCATTATTGGATTTAATGGTGTTGTATATGTGGAAATATGTTCAATACATTTCTATGTGTTAGCTTTATCTTGTAATGGTTTAATGCTTTGTTGTAAGTTGTATCTTGAGTTTAAAATTTATATGCTATGGTTGGTTAAATTTTTTAAGTAATTGTGTTCACATGTAGACGCGTTACGTAGCTTAGAGGATGTATGTGGTTAGAGTAGGAAACTTTACTCGCCTTGTTCTAACTTTAAAAAAAAAAAATTAGTTGTGCTTCCGCAGTATTGCATAGTCCTCTAGGTTGCAGGACGGGGTTTTACAGTATCAAGTTGAAGATATCAATCAAGAAGTTATCCCACATATGAAGGATCCTACCAGTGAAGACGCTATGACCTTTGAAGATCCACAACAGAACAGAGAAGGATTAGCACCTTGTTTCCAACGTAAAACATATCCTATTTCAAATAATTTTTTTCAATAGATGCATTATCAAGGTAGAGGATTAGGCCTACATGAACATGGTATCCTAGAACTAGTGTAGATTATTGGAAATCCTAAGCATCAAGGTCTTGGCTATTCAACAATTAAGGGATCTAAACATATCAGTGATACCTCTGTAATATTGGGGGAAACTTTATCAAATGCAAGCATCAACATAGAGAGCATGAAGAGTCCTTGTGATGAAATTGCTACCAATGCTACAACTAGCCATGTCATGAATCACCATCCACATATATTTCAACCCTCTGATTAGGACCAACAACAAGAGAAAAAGCTATATCCAAGAACGAAACAAGTCATTGAAACAAAAGAATTAGCAAAACAAAATGGACAAGAAAAGTTCAAATGGATACCAAAGAAAAAGCAAGAAAATCATCCCTTTCAAACTCTATTAGTCAAAGAAACTATGGGGAAAAATAAAAAAGGGAAGCCCATCCATCGAAGATGTCTAGCAATGCAAAATAAATCTTCAAGAACGACCTACAAGGTATACCAAGAAGTTGGTCCCAATCGAATCTCCATATCCACCCATCATTGCTCATCATCCCAAGTCTGGAGAGTTAAAGATTCCAAACTATCGAGAAATCCATCTAAATATCATATCCCTCAACGTAATTCACCATTAAATTTGACATACATGATAACAAACCCTTGCATTGACCATGCGTTGGTAGAAACTCTTTATCATAAGGATTCTAAGGGAGCTCTATCGCGATGTGCACATCTAGGTTAGATTAATCCCGGTATCGACAAAGAAGACAAGAATTATTAGGGGTTACATTCAAGCGCCTATATCTTAGCAAAAAAACTCTTCCAAGTAGGATATCATTGGCACATCATGAAAACAACAACACCCATATTAGCACTAGCAGTATCTACATCAACACCACTAGGTGGTTCAACATAAGCAAAAAATTGTCACCATGATGAAAATATGGTAAATAGGCGTCTTGTGTGGCATCAGAAAAATCAAGAAAATAGTCAGGAGAAAATTGTCCTTCAGTGAAAACCACTATGGTGGCACTTTGTACAAGTACCATGATGAAAACCTGGAAAACTGATGTCATGTGTAGAATTGAGCATCTACATGCACCATTTCAGGTGGAAACATCTCAACTTATCCATAATGTATCCAATCCATTTTTATCCAAATCAAACTTATCTTGATTTTGACAAATGTTTGGTGTACACTTTACACTTGCTTATGGAAAACATCTTGACATGGGTCACTATAATTGACCCTATCCTATCCAACATTATCTGAGCCATGAGGCATGGTCCAAAAGGGGATACTCTATCCAAACATGTTATCTTGTCACAAGATAATCCATCACCTACATTACTAGACACTAGGGGCAAGTACTTACTTCTTGCTTTAGAATAAATCTTGATCTATGTCTTCTAACTCATATTATGATCTAAGCATCATCCCAACAAGGTATCCCTCCGACACACTACTAGGGTAACCTTCAAAGCAATTCATCCCATCAACAAGGTGTACCACCAATTGTAAGGAAATCAATGGAGCACATCTAATGGAAACTCCATATAGGAGTGCCTTCGGTAACTTTAATTTCAATTAGGTTACCTCAAAGACACGTACAACTATGTCCTAAAGCGGAAACAGACACAATTCATTTCCCACATTAATTCTTATGAGAAAAACACATGTAAATTCAACAACATGCATTAACAGATTCTCTAACAGAACCAATACAGACATGAAAGATGAGACAAAAACATAACACAAAGATTTACGTGGGGAAAACCCTTTCGGGTGAAAAACCCCACTCTCCAAAGTTTGAGCCATTGTATTATTCAACAACAGAAAGTTACAATACAGTTTCAGACTCGTAGCCTTTTCAGAGATTACATCTTGTTCATTCTGGATACAATTGGTAGCAACAGATCTCCTTGTATAGTTTCCGATCACCCTCTCAAACTAAACAATCTTCGCACTATTACAATACATATACAGTACAAATCAACATAAGAGAAGTCAAACATGATTCATGATCAAGAGCTCTCTCTTCTCCTCTGTTCCAGCCTCAAGGCCCCCGGCCATCCAGCAAGCCTCTCGGCCTTCACCTCTCGTTAGCTCTTCAGCTTCCTAGCTCTCTGACTTATCAGCTTCCCAACTCTCTAGAACGTCCAATGCATACGTTTATGCATTCGTTCTCATCTTCCAGCCTCTGTGAATTGGTTTGTTTCCAACTGTCGGATCACAACTGTTAAATCATCCAGCTCAACATCATAGATGTTTCCACTTCCTTGCATATAAGATAATACGTCTAGGTCACACCACATAGGACAGTCATCCAAACGGTCAAAAGCATTCAAATAGTATTCACATGTCGGTGAGACACTAACCGTGTCTCCCCGATCCCACATAGCCCATATTGTCATTATCGCCAAGAGTCTTCACTATCGACAAGATGTTACATAGAGTCCAGAGAGCTATTGCTAAGACTTTGCCATGTCGCCAAGACCTCACACCGAAGATCACAAGGTATTCTGAAGAGTTCATCAGTCGACAAGACTATCGCTCTTCGCCCAGACATTACATCGAAGTCTTTAAGTCACATCGACCTCATCATTCTCATCGGTGAGACAATCGCCATTCGATGAGACTTCATACCGGTGTTCAAAGGTTATTCCAAAGTGTAGTCAGCAAGACTAACGTCTTTCGCCAAGACATCATACCGAGCCTTCAAGTTACCCCGAAGTCTTCTATCGGCCAGACATTCCGCTCTCGCCAGGACCTCTCACCGAGTCTTCATGTTGTTCCAAAGCATCCACCAGTCGGCGAGACTTATTGCTTTTGCTGGGAGATCATACCGAGGTTCCAAAGTCATACCGAAACCTCTGACGTCCATCGCATTGCTATCAGCAAGAGATTTCTCATCGGCAAGACTCATACCGATGCTCACAAGTCACATCAATTTCAACTTTGCCATCGGCAAGACTTTTTCCATTCGCCAAGAGGTTTCGCTGAGACCTCACATCAAGCACCCATGTCTTACCGAGTCGGTAAGACATTTGACCTTCGCCAAGACCTTTCACCGAGAGAACATGTCATACCGAAGACTATCAGCGAGACTCCTCCAAGTCGCCAAGACTTCACACCAAAGTCTTTTGAGTCACCGCGAAGACCCCAAGCACTGTTTCCGAGACCTTCCATTGTCGCTGGGACATCATACCGATGCCCTTGTGATTACCCCGATAGCCATATGCTATCGGTGAGACTTTCACCAGTCGCTGGGACTTCTCCCCGAGACCCTTGTGTTTTCCCGACGCCTGATAAGAGCATACTGTCAGCTAGAGGTCTCCACTCAACAAAAGGTCACAGTGAATGCTACTTGTCACAACGATAGTTCTATTCGGCAAGACCGAAACCAAGTCACATTGACTAGGGCATTTCAATAAGATTTAGAACAGCTAGTAGTCGGCTAGACACAACATATGTCACACCGACTTGGCTCTCTTAGAGGTTACAACCCGTGATGATTGAGGCACACAATTCCAACACCAATGCACCACTAGGGTAACCTTCAAAAGCATTTTACAACCCCAGGAAAAAGGGTAAAAATCCAAAAAAAAAGATAATTTAAAAAAAAAAGAAAAAAAAAAGTAAGAAAAACAATAAAGAGAAATAAAACATTCTTTTAGTGAAAACCACTCTTTGGTGCTTCTAGAACATGTATCGTAGTGAAAACTTGGCAAATAGGTGCTACATTTGAATAAGAATTATGTCATTATCTATCAACATTATCCAAAACATCCACCCATTCATACCATATTAAAACATGTGTCGAACCATAGCTTGATGACTAATTATGTATTGAATCTTGTTGCACCATCTACATCTATCCCTCCTAGAGAAGGTAGTCTTGTCTTGAACTGGGGGCAACTTCTCGAAACTGTTCATGGATTAGATCCTTGAGCGTGTCCCATCATGGTCAAAACTATAAAAAATCGAAAAACATCTAGAAAACAACAAAATAAAAAACATCCAAAAAATAATCAAAATCAAAATAAAAACTTTGGATTTCCTTCACTCAAAATTCTAAGATATCAACATTTGCTTGAACCTCACAACGAGTTCAAGTAGATTTTCCATAACATATCCTCTAGAAATAGAAGTGGAGTATCAATCCAAGTTATCAACATTGTTTGAATTCCAAAAACATGTTATGCTGAGTCAACACTGGTCGAACTACGTGTACAACATAGGAAAGGCTTATTAGCCCCCGAGGCCGTAGGTCAGTCCCCTTAGGTGTCTATCATGCTTTATTTCAACTTAGTAAAAAAATTCAAAACCCAAAAACATTCACAAAAAATTCAAAACCCAAAAACATTAAAAAAAATAGATCAAAAAATGTTCTTATCAAACGAAGAAAACTATGAGCCTTTGCGTTTACAACATAGGAAAGGATTATCTTTGATGAGCCCTCGAGGCCCTAGGTTAGTCCCCTGAAAACAACAAAAACATCATAAAACTCAAAAAAATCCCAAAAATCCTATCTCCGTCATCGCCTATCTGCAATAAAACATCTTCTATAATAAACAAATCATCATATTCAACCTTTGAGAAAACAAACAAACAAACAAAGAAAACATCAAAATCTAGAACTTTCAAGCAAACAATCACAAAGCTTTGATTACAAACAGACGAAAACAATGACAAAGTGTTTACTACCTATCTTTTTACAATTCACCAACAACATCCTAAGATATGCCTTAACGGATCCGTTCCTATAATAGACATGATCAATAATGGATAATAGCCTGAAACCTCAAAACAGATATGGCAAGTGATACTACAACTTTTTTTTATCTTTTTATAATCTTATCTTTATGATTTATTTTATTGACTCATTCCCAGGATCTCTCAAGGATGTCCATAAGGATTTAGAGAAGAAGGAATGGGGGCAATTGCCCGTCATTTCAGTTTGTTGTTTGTAAGATGTTTTTTGTGATACTACCATAGTGAATACTTGCTTTATTGAGTGTATGTAAGTTGTTTTAGGGTGAAGCCACAATAGCTAGGTTTACAATTGAAGTGAGGGAGAAAAGCTCACAAAAAATGAATGCATGGAAAAAAACTTGATTTTAGGGGTTCGTACAAACCTTTTGGTTCGACCGAACCCATTAGGGGTTCGCTAGAACCTGGGTTCAGGTGAACCCTTTTAATTCTTTCCTGCCAAAAAATCAAACCAAACCCCTTATAGAAGGGGGGTTCGAATGAACCTTGGTTCGAGCGAACCCCTAGGGGTTTGCTCGAACCCCTAGGGGTTCGTTCAAACCCCCCTTATTGCTCATCCCCCCTGAGACACAAAAAAACCTAGATTTTGGCATTTCAGAGCTTGGGTTGAGGATGAAAATGGAGGAATTTTCAAAAACCCAACTGGAATCAGGTAGTCCTCGGAACAAGCTATCCAACGAATATAATTTTAATATGTTTTGTTTTTATTATGTATTTGTTTTTTTAGTTTTATTAAACATAGGTTTTAATCGAAAATGAAGGTCTCTATTCTGCACATGTAGAAAAATAGCAGATTATCAAAAAAAAAATTATATGAGTGCACTAGATATTGAAGTCCTTGATCCAACAATTTTTTTTTCTTCGATATATACAAAAAATTATACATTATACGGTCGTGCTATGTCCTGAATTGTAATTGGTTTGACTTGAAAACTTGATTAAAGAAAAAATATTCAATAAAAAATTGTCCAACCAAGTAGAAGCACTAGATATCAGAGTTAAAAATCTAAATTCGAAAGAATTATAATTTTATCCTTCATGGAAAAAAAGTTATGCATTATACGGTGTGCGTCACTTTTTAAAAATGTTATTTTTGAAAAACCGTTTCATGGGAGATGGAAAAAGAAGTGCAATCTGATTCCAAAATTTTGAAAAAAATATTTTTAGAATCTACAGAAAAAATATGACGAGACTCTAGTTTGCATCATCTTCAAATTCTTCACGGTTTAGCCGCTATAGGTGCTTGAATGTGAAGATTTAGTTAAAAATAATAATTTCAGTGTCTAGTTTGGCCAAAAATTGTAAACCACTATTGTGGGATCACCCTTTAAGACAATTTATGTAGCAGTTGCATGTTAGGTATTTCATACCTCTTTGTGTAACTGGTCCGAAAAAGTCTTAAACACAACCTAACTGTATATTTTAAACAAAGTTTATGTATGCCTAGTATGAGCAAGAATATTCTTTGTATGTCAAGTCAAAGTCCATGCAATGGATAAAAAGTCACCTTGGTTATTAATACCTTGGTGCATCGTATCTGTTTGCTACATCAAAATAGATTGTTCAAGATGCAAAGTCTCTATGAAAAGCAAAAGTAATACTCATCAAGTAACTAACAACATCAAAGTTCTATTCATCATCCAACATTTCTTCTAACTAACAACTCCATCTTGCATTACAAATATCATTAGTTCCGTATCCATCATGCATCCACAATATCGCCAATGCATATCATGGTTATAATAAAGTAATAAAAACATCATGTATATGTATAATCAACATCCAACATGTAGACATCAACATCCATCATATACATAATAAAACATCATATATCATAATGATATATTGATCATCCATCCACATCATATGCATACATAAAAAAAATACAAAAGCATGTATAAATTATACATCATCATCCATAATCATCATATAACACATAATAAATCTGAATCGAAGCATGTATATCTCATATATATCATCATCAAAAATGAGAATGTCATGGTACACCATCAATGAAACATGTTAAATAGTCCAAATAACTGAGAGGGGGGGTGAATCAGTTATCATCAACCAAGTTTCTTCACTTTAATTAATTCAAAGAAAACTTAAATCAAACAGATATTAATGAATATGAAAGCACACAACACCATGCACAAAGAACACTAGAATTTACGTGGAAACCCAAGAAGGGAAAAACCACCGAGAATGCTAATTCTCAATTATAAAACACAAGTTAAGGTGATTTTTACAAGGGCTCACTACCAAGTTGCTCACTGTAGGGTGGCTCATTGTCAGTTGGGCTCACTGCCTAACTATTATAGCCAAAGATACAAAAAGGCTCACTGCCTACAAAAAATGACTCATTGCCTACAGAAAATGACTCACTGCCAACTAAAGAATGATGAAAGGGAATCCACCGCTGAAAGAATTGTCACTAGAAACACTAGATAGAATCTCACTGTTTGCCGCCTTCGGTCATACACTTTTGCACACTTTGCAATGTCTGGATATTTAGATTCACATTCATCACACTTGCTTGCATTGAACAAAAACATCTTATACTTATACCATTCCAAGCCTTCATAATCTCTCAAGTCGGCCAAACACAATTTCATAATTCCTAAGTCGGCCAAGCACAATGTAAAATAGGTCACCACAAAAACATTCCTGTGGTGGAGAGGAATGAAACATGGACCAAACATAGCCTCCTCGCTTGAATCAACATGCTACATGATATTTGGAACCAAAGAATAAGATATACATGTTACAATGCAAACCATGTTCCAGAGCACGTTAACCAACTGCTAGATCGGTTCAGACCCAAAATAATGTATCTTATTGTGTTACAAGAGGAATGGGACCAGGACAAATACAACCCAAAATAGATCTTTACAACACGACATCCAAAACCAAGCCAATTTGGATCACCAAGGCACTAAAAAAGAACTTCGGTCAAACAACCAAGATATGTTGACATCAATGACAACCATTAATGACAACAAGCAATCAACATCATCTCAACACATTCCAACAATCTCCCCCTTTTTCATTGATGGAAACATTCATCAATAACAAACAAACCAACTCAATGTCAACATCAAGGACCATCTTATCTTCTTTTCTTCTCCCCCTTTGACATCAAAGACAAAGGGAAAAAATCCCCCTGAAAAACTTACTCCGCTCCCCCTATGAGGAAGCCACCAAGCATTGATCTAGATAAAAATGAGCATATAATACCCTGGACCAATGCAAACCTCGATGCATATTATTGTAGAAAAGGAGGGGGGAAAAACCCCTGACTTCTGCCGGAGATACTCAAAAGTATCTTTCTCAACGGTTTTGTGAAAATATCTGCAATCTGCTCTTTTGTAGGTACATATTCAAGTTTTACTTCATTGTCCAACACCTTCTCTCTCAATAAATGATATCTTATGGATATATGCTTTGTTTTGGAGTGTTGTACCAAATTCTTGGAAATGTTTATTGCACTGGTATTATCACACATAATTGAGACCGGTTCATCAAATGATATGCCAAAATCCTTTAGTGTTTGTTTCATCCACAATATCCGAGTGCAACATGAGGATGCTGCAATGTATTAAGCTTCAACAGTAGATAAAGATACAAAATCTTATTTCTTACTTGACCAAGAAACCAAATGGGAACCAAGGAAATAAGCTCCACCACTTGTAGTCTGCCTATTGTCAACACATTCTACCCAATCAACATCAGTATAGGCTGTCAAAGTGAAATCTGAGTCCTTTGGATACCACAACCCCAAATATTCTGTACCCTTCAAATATCTGAAGATCCTTTTTACTACAACAACATGTGATTCCTTTGGTTCTTGTTGAATTTAGATGCTAAACAAACTACATACATAATGTCTAGTCTAGTGGCAGTCAAATATAACAATCCTCCAATCATTGATCTGTACATGCTTGCATCAGCTTTGGGTGATTCATCTTCTTTTGTCAACTTGCATACGGTAACAATAGGTATACAAACGAGTTTATAATTCTCCAATCCAAACTTCTTCAATAGTTCTTTTGTATACTTGGAGTGAAAAAATAAAATTCCTTTACTGTTCTGATTTACTTGTAATCAAAGGAAGAAATTTAGCTCACCTCTCATAGACATTTCAAATTCCTTCTGCATTTCATCTGCAAATTTTCTACAAATATCATCATTTCCTCCAAAAATTATGTCATCAACATAAACCACAACAATCAACATTTGATCTGAGTGATATCTGTAGTATAAATTACTATCAGCAGTTCTCTTTTGAAATCCTTGTCCAATCAGGTACTTGTCTAATCTGCCATACAAGGCTCTAGGTGGCTGCTTCAATCCGTATAAAGCTTTCTTCAACTTGTAGACAACATCCGTGTCACTTCTGGACTTGAATCCCTCTGATTTCTCAATGTAGACCTCTTCCTTCAATTCTCCATTCAAGAATGAAAATTTTACATCCATTTGATAAACTTTGAAATCCTTAAAAGCTGCAAAAGCTAAGAAAATTTGGATTTCTTCCATCCGGGCAACAGGGGCATATGTTTCTTTAAAATCAATACCTTCAATCTGAGTGTAACCTTTGCAAACCAATCTTTCCTTGTTTCTCATTACCTTTCCATTTTCATCCAACTTGTTCTGGAACACCCACTTAGTTCCAATTACATTTTTGTCTGCTAGTCTGGGCACAAGTTCCCAAGTTTGATTTTTCTCTATCTGATCAAGTTATTTCATTTCCTTCATCCAATTATGATCATTGCATGCTTCTTCTATAGTATTTGGATTAGTTTATGAGAGTAGGCACAATAATACTTGCTCTTGAGCTGCTTTGCTTCTTGTGATAATTCTCTTATTCTTATCTCCAATAATCTATTTTTTTGAGTGGTTTTTTTGTACATACCTTGGAGTCTTAGTTGTAGTTGTCGGAGCCTCCTTTGTCTCTTCTTCTTCTTCTTCTTTTTCTTCTTTCTTATCCTTCTCTCCTTTTTCATCTAAATTATCTGATTCATATTCAATATTCTTGTCAAGAATTCTTTGAACATCTTCATCTACTTTCACATTCGCACTTTCAACCATCTTGTTCAGTCTCTTGTTGTAACACCAACCTACGCTTTACTTCTTGTAGAGTAACCCAAGAATATGCCTTCATCAGCTCTACTATTGAACTTTCCAAGATTGTCCTCATCTTTCCTGATGTAGCATTTGCTTCCAATTTTTTTGAAGTATTTTACCATGGGAGCTGTTCCATGCCATAGCTCATATGATGTCTTTCCATACTTCCTCTGGAACATTACTTTATTAAGAGTGTCTACTACTGTGTGTATCGCTTCTCTCCAATAGACCTGTGGTAAACTTGCTTCCATGATCATTGTTATAACTGCTTCTTGAACTGTCTGGTTCATTCTTTCCACTACACCATTCTGGTGAGGTGTTCTAGGGGTAGATAGTTATCTTTTAATGCCATGATTTTCATAGTATTTGTTGAATTCATCATAAGTGAATTCTCCTCCTCTATCAGATCTTAAACACTTGATTTTTTTGTCAACTTCATTCTCAACTCTTGCCTTGAAAATCTTGAACTTTTCCAACGCCTCTGATTTTTCTCTAAAAATGTAACCCAAGTAAATATGGAATAATCATCTATTAAAAGCATGAAATACCTCTCACCTTGTAAGCTTCTTGTTCTGGTGGGACCACATAGGTCAGTGTGTACAAGGTCCAACAATCTGGTAGATGATTCTTCTTTTCTTCGGAATGTTTCTCTGGTTTGCTTTCCTTCTTGACATCCTTTGTAGATAGTATTGTCTGGTTTAGTTAGTCTTGGAAAATCTCTAACTTCTCTTGATGAACTTATCCTTACCAAATTGTCGAAGTTGGTGTGACACATCCGTTGGTTCCAAAGCCAACTGTCATTGGACTGAGATACTAAGCATCTTTTTGTAGCTCCTTCCAGTTAATACATATTCCCAATTGTTCTTTTTCCAGCTGCAATGACAGTTCCTAATCTCTTTCGGATCTCACAACGATCATCTTGAAACACCACATTATAGCCATTTTCACACATCTTTCCAACACTCAGAAGATTATGATATAATCCCTTCACATAGTAAACATTCTCAGTGTTATGTTTTCCATCAAAGGTAATAGAACCAATTCCAACAATCTGTGTTGTTTTATCATCTCCAAATCTAATAGAACCTCCATCATATTTCTCAAGCTTTACAAACTTACTTTTATCACTGGTCATATGATTCAAACATCCACTATCAATTAGACATTCATCTCTATTTATTTTAACAAATAATGCAGCTTCAATGTTATCATTAGTTTTCAGACAAATATTAGAGATATCAAATCTAGGTTCATCCTTTGCAACCAAAAACAAACAATCCTCATGATATAATTCATCATATGAAGTGCCAACATTCTCATTGACATAATAGGCCTTTTTATTAATATTTTAAAACTTTTTCCTTGTTCCTTTCTCTGGAAACTTAGTTACTAAATGACCAATCTTTTTACATCTAAAGCATTTAAGAGGTAACATACCTTTGTACTTGTCGATACCTTTCTTCAGTTTCCTTGTGAAATTTGCTTCCAACTCCTCTAAAATTTCACTATCTGGATCATCTTCTAATTTTGTGGCTTTGAAGGTTGTTTTAGATTTCTCCTTTTCCTTTCCAAATTTCCTCATTTCAAATACAGTCAAGGTGCCAAATAACTTCTCTCTAGTGAATATCTTTGGATCATAAACTTCCTCAATGGCTGAGATCTTGTCACTATAGCTCTTCGGTAGGGTCATTAGAATCTCCTCCATTACATCATCTGTTAGAGTACTGTTATCTCTAATTTTTAACTTATTAAAAATTGGGATAACCTATCAAAATTTTGAATAAAATTGAAGATTTTCTCTCCTAAGGCACATTTTACGAGGTGCAGAGGTTTAAAAATTTTAGTTTTAGATCCATGGTCTCCTTGAACATCCTTTTTCATTTACTCTTGATCGTTTTCATGAGTTTCTGAGTCTTTTTCCTTATGTTTTTGCTTAAATTCGGGTTTCTGGGTCATCACTGCAAGTAGGGGATTTAGTTTCTTATTGCAAGTCAGTAATAGGAACTTTTTTACCTCTATTACAAGTGATTTTGTTTTTAATTTTTCATTTTAAGTCATTTGTAGGAACTTTTTGTGTAACTTACAGGTATAGGAACTTTTAGAGCACTTTACAAGTTTTTTTTTTAAAAGTTACTTGTAATATGTTTTAAAAACTCTGATTTCACTTAAGTGAACTTGTAAAATGCTTTTAAAAGTCCGATTTCCTCTTTATTTTAAAAAGTTCACTTGTTTTTGTCTTCAAAAAACCCGATTTGAGGCCTTTTAACTTAAAATCACTTGCAATGAGCTTCATAAAGGCCAATTTGAGTCTTTCAAAAGAAAATAAGCTTGCAATGTGTCTTTAAAAACCCGATTTAAGTGTTTTCTCTTAAAAGTGATTTGCGAAGTGCTAAAAAAATCCTGATTTTGAAAGAAGTAATTATTTTGCTTGTTCTGAGTTCTCAAAAACTCGACGCCATTGATGGAGAAGGCAGTTTGTGTTTGGTTTTGCTTCTCTTCCTCTTTTCATGGTGGATTCATAAATGATTGGCTGCAATAAAAGAACTCTCAGCTGAGATTAATTAAGTTATCTTCTTTGGCCACATTTTTACAAGATGTCTAGGGTTTCTTCTTCCTTTTTTGCAGTATGTTCTTCTTTGTTTTTGTGATTTCTTTTTATTTCAACACTTATTTCATGTAATCTCTTGTTTTCATGGCACCATTGTTTGATGTTTGAAATTTATCTCATAATAAAAAATGTTTTTGCTGAAAAACGTCATTCTTTACTTTCAAAGCGCGTTTTATTGCCTTCCATTTCAAAATGCCTCCATTTCATGAAGACGTCATTGTTCATTGGTGAATTCCATTCGTTTCCATTTCAAAACGCCTTTTCATTCCCAAACACATTTTCATTGTCATTATTCTTGAATGCCATGCGCATTTTCTTCTCATTCCATTGTTTTCCATTCAATACGCCTCCATTTCAATAAGAAACTCCATTCAATAAAATTTCATACGCCTCCTTTCAAAATGCATTTTTCACTTTCATTTGCTGAAAACGTCTTTCATTTTCCCTTTCATCTCAAAACGCCTTCATACAAACACGTTTTTCACTCTTATTGGCTAAAAACGTGTTTCTCATTTTCATTTTCATTGAAAACGTTTTATCTTTCATACTGTTGACCCTTCATTCCATGCCATTTCATGTTCATTTCACCTCATTCCCCCTTCCATTCCATCTCATTTCCATTTTCTACAAAAGAAAAAATAAAGAAAAATGATGCCCTTGGCTGCAAGTCGAGATTTTGCAAACCAATTGCAAGTAGGATATTTTGGTCAAAAATACAATTACAAGTTCAAAAGAAAATAAACTTGCAATGACTTCTTATTTTTCCTACTTTGCACTTTTCACTTGCAATATGTTCCAAAAATCCCTATTTTTCACTTTACTTGCAGCCATCTTCCAAAATCCCAAAATACTTCACAAGTGCCTAAAAGTTGGAATTTTTAAGCTTGACTGCAAATGCAAGTTGAAAGTTTTGACTTGTAGTTTTCAAAGATGCAATCTAAGTTTTCCATTTTCCATGAAAAGCACATGTCCCTTTCAATTGCAATCAGTCTTCCAAGATCCGAAATGAGTTATAATCCTCATTTTCTACCATTATACAACAAGAACACCACTCTGAGTTTGAGTCTTCACCATGTCTACACATGTTGATGATGATGATGTCTTAACTTTATGGAGTTTTCATCGCAGCCTTGCAAATTCTTGTTCAATGACAGAGGAACCAACTTCTCCACCAAATAAAAAGATGAAGTACAAGTATGATAAATATCAGAATGAGATTTCTCCATCCCATGTGGTCTCAAACACTAAAGAAATCAGAGATACAAAGATTGGACATGTTGACATGTTTGAGTTTCTCAAGAGAGCTGAGAAATCAACTTCACATGATATGCAGTTGTTGCTGAGAAGTCATATTCATTTGGTTTCCTCTTTTCCTGTTGCTTCCCTAGAGCCAAATTTTATCCTTACATGTGCAACTCACTTTGATAGAGAATCCAGAACTATAAGAGATGATGATGGTAACGTGGTCATTAGAATTGATCCAAAAACCATTAATAGAATTTTTAGAGTTCTAGATGCGCCCATGTATTCAGATATTTCAATAAATAGTGCTCTTGATCACTATGAACAAAAGAAAGCATATTGTATACAACATATCAACACTAAATGGCTTTTAAAGCATCGAACTTGTTTGTCTCGGTGGCCCAAGCTATACCGATCTGAATTCAAGGAAGAGATTAATGATATAATCACACTTTTGAGCAAGATAATAGGATTGAAATTTTCTAATTTTTTTGAGAAGTGGATGTACAAGTTCATAGTGGTGATAAGGAAGGCGCAACACCCAATCTTCTGGGGTGAGATAATTAGTGATAGTTTATGTGAGCAACTTGCACAAGTTCCTACTACGCTCACATTCTACATGAACTCCTATTTGATCTACATAGCAGCTTCATTGAGACAATTTCTAGGCCTTTCCACCAAAGGAGATAGATCACTAGTTCTAGTTTGGGAGTATTATGATCAACTACCTTTGAGACCAAGTAGAATTCATTACAGGAGTGTCCAAGATGCATTCTTTGGTCATTTCATGTGTCTATTTGAAAAAACCTTATAGAACAACAGAGTATTTGAGGCTGCTTGGAAGAAGGTGAATGGATATGGTTGTCTTTTTCTCCAGTTTTCCACCTTCACCTACATGAGAGTTGGTTGTTTTGAAGACCAGCCATACATGCCTCCAAGATATCCGACAGACAAAATCATTTTGATGGAGCTTGCAAGGCAGTTGATGATAGTACATGCACGACAAGCTGTACAACATAAAGCTGGAATAATCATCTCTTCTCATAACCCATTACAGATTGGGAGATACTCTTTGACAACTACTTCAAAGGCAAAGGCAATGAAAACTGAAATTCAAGAGATCAAATTGAAAAGATTCAAGGAAAGAATGGATTTTGACTACAGAGGGATGAAGGACAAGATAAAGAGAGCTTTCACACATGTACATCACCTTGAAGATATTTGGGTAGATCTTTGAACAGAGAAGGACATTCGTAGAATGGATTATTGCAGGCTCACAATTGAAAAAATTATTGATCTTAATCTGACTTTGATCCCAAAAGGAGTGATTGATGATGGACAAATTTTAGATCCAGAGTATGAGGAACAAAGGGTTGCTGATGCCCCTATTCCAGAAATACAGTGGTCTCGTAAGGAATCTTGTTCTATTCTTGATAGGTTCCAATCAGTTTTGGAAAATACCAATTCTTGGCTTAAGAATATAGGTGTGAAAGTCATAAAAATCTGAGCTAGTGATGATGATGATTCAGCTGGACCTGTTGGACTGAAATTAGAAGTTAGAGACAAATCTAAGGAAGGTGCTTCTTCCTCAGGAACCAGAATCAAATTGAAGGTTAGCCAAGCTGTAGAGAAACCTTTAGAGAAGA
The DNA here is from genome assembly GCA_007258455.2 of Sequoia sempervirens. Classification (NCBI taxonomy): domain Eukaryota; kingdom Viridiplantae; phylum Streptophyta; class Pinopsida; order Cupressales; family Cupressaceae; genus Sequoia; species Sequoia sempervirens. The sequence goes on along the minus strand of VDFB02276134.1, from coordinate 39,209 downwards.
CAACATTGAAGGGGAAGGAAGTTAGAGAAACTTAGATACAAATCATTGATCAACAAGAGGGAAATGTTCTTGAATCTCCTACTATTCTAAGTATGATGTCTCCTCATATTGATGCTGCACCAGTATCTATATTGTCTCCTATGTATCAAATTGATAGTGATGTTGATTCTTTCTCAACGGTTTTTGTTTCTTCTATTGCACCTACAAAAGTGGCTCATCATACTTCAATTACATCAGCATTGAACACTTCTATGAATGATATGCATAACAGTTTGGAGAATGTTCTCGATGCAAATCTGATGTATCCTATGATATCAAAGATGGTACTTCCAAAGATAGATACAGATCAGCAACAAGTTTTGATTGTTTTATGGCTGATGCTAATCACAATATGCCATCTGAACAAACTCTTGTTGTAATTCAAACCGAGGCTTCACCTAGGATTAACACTATGGCACATAATGAGTCTATTTCTATAGAAACCATGATTGTTGTTTTAGATGTGAATACATTGGATCTTCCTCCATGGTTGAATTCAATCACTCTAAAGAGGAAGAAATAGGCTATATCCCTTGATGTGTTTGATTTCCAACAGCTAAAGAAGTTTAAGCCAAAGGTTACAAAGAAAGCCAAAATGGTTTCACAGGTGGTTGTAGACAACAATAAAATGAAATATGCAGAAGTAGCTGAACCTCTTTTAGACAAACCACAAGAGAAGATGCAGGTGTCTGATTACAAATTCAACAAGATAGAGTTGGGAAAGCAGACTCATGCCAATTTGATGCAAGATGCTCAAAGTTCAGTAACAATCTTAGCACAAAGTTATGATGAACTCTTGGCCGAGAAAGAAAAAAAGAAAGAGGAGAATGCACATTTTATTTCAGTTATTCAAAAGATTACCAAATCTTCAGAAATGGTTGATTCATTGTCTTCCTCTATTTCTGAAGAGTCTATTAAACAAGTTGAAAAAGCTTGACAAAAAGCAAGGGTAGTTGATTCTTGGGTTGATCAATTGATAAATCAAAGTACTCAAATGATTAAAAAGGTTCTTGATGTGATGTTTAATATAAAGATAGTAAAGCTAAAACTACACTGAGCTTTTGACACTTTCAAACAAAGTTTGGAATCTATGGAAAGTGATTTGAATGTTTTGAATGAATAACCTTTGGAAATATTATGTGCCAATGCAATAATACCAAACAAAAAAATGTATATTGAGTCTGAAGAGCTCCTGTTAAATAAAACATTGGTATTCAAAGAGCTCATTTCAGATATACAGGCTGCTCAAGAGATAGTGCTTGAAGAAGAACATGATATCATTTCAAGCTTTGAAAAGGAGTCTTGCAAGCTAGAAGATCAAGATGGTGAGGTACTTCCTGAGGATGCTATACTTTCAGCATTAACAACAAAATTTCATCAAGAGTTAGAAGATGAAGCCTTCACCCTGCAGTCCATCAATAGATTTGTAGATCATCATACATTTCTTAATAAGATGCAGATTGCATTGGAAGAGCATCGATTGCAAATCATCAGATGTTTTGGCACCATCATCAAAAATGTTGCTGTTGCCAAGAACACTCAAGGGCCAAATCTTGATGAACTACATAATTCCATTCATAAATTTTAATGTTTCAAGGATGGTCATTTAAATAATTAAAGTATTGTTTTATTTTCAATTTTGTTCCTTTGGACAAATTACATGTAAAGCCATAAATTGTAATTACTTGTAATCAAATCACAAGTCAAGATAAATTAGGACTGTAATTTGGAATAATTCAATTGCAAGTAGTTGGTGGTTGAGAGAAATTCTCAAGTTAGTTGGGATCCTCACACCTTTTTCTCATGGCTTCTCTCCTATAAATACTTGAGGGAGTCTTTTGTAAATTTTTATCTCTTTTGGCAATAGAGAGAACTCTGCAAAAAATTACAGCAAAAAAGAATTTGTGCTTTGTGTATGCAAACCTGATTTTCAAGCAATACAAAGAAAGGATATAAGGTTTCAAACTTTGTGTTGAATCTTATTGAATATTATTATTGTGTTCTTATGTCATAGTAGTATATTTTCTGAGTTTTACTTGAGAAATTGTGGGACTTGTTATGCCCCGCATAACCACCCCATTTTATCCTAGAACAAAATGGGTCCCCCTTTCTCTTTCTAGTTTCTTTTGCTTTTGGTTACTTGCTTTCCTCTCGGTGGTGCTTTTGTTTTCTTCCTGGGTTTGTCCTTTGTTCAGTCTGATTTAAATCTTGGTTCTGTCTCAACTTGAGTTGGTTTCCTTCTTGCCAAATATTCAATGAAATAATCATAAGCAACAGGATAGTTTATTTTAATATATTTTATATGCTTCGGGGACTAATGAAAGCATTTGTTTTGCAGGATTAAATCCTACACAAGATAATATTTCTTAGGGGAGCTTAGTTGGGGAGCATTCCTCAATCCATTGGTCATAAAAATCAGCTAAGGCAAAAGTTGGCAAGACTTTTCTAATCTCTTACCGACTCGTGGCTTGGCTTTGCCTGCTAGGGATCAAAAGGGATGCACTTCGGCGGGAGTTATCTTCTTCGGTGGGTGGTCTGGCCGACCATGGAAAGTCTTGCTGAAGGGTCAGTCTTCGATATGACATGAAGGGCTCGGGGAAAGGTCTCCCCGATGAGGGATTGTCTCGCCAACATGAAATGAAGGCATCGACAGAAGGAGATTCCATCGCCAAAAGGTCTCAGCGATATCTTTATGTCTCACCGATAGGATATTCCTTCAGCGAGACTCAATGCATTCGGCGTGGTGTCTGAGCGACTCTGAAATGTCTTGCTGAAACAAAGTGAGCTCGACGAGAATAAAGGGAATTCAATGAAAGGCCCCGATGACCTAGGGATCTCTAGGCGACACGGAGTGAATTCGGCATAGGCCCTCGCCTAAAGGAGGAGTTCGTTGAGATGTCTGGGTGAGATGGAGTGGTCTGAGCCTGGCGATAATTTTTCATTCGATAGAAGGTTTGGCCGACCACGGAAAGTCTTGCCAAAGGGTCAGTCTTCGATATGACATGAAGGGCTTGGGGAAAGGTCTCCACGACATAGAGGGATGAGCCCGCCAAAGGGACATATGGTCTCGCCGTGACATCCCACCAATTTGAATGAGTCTTGTTAGCTCTCAAAAATGCAGGCAGAATGCCTCAAGGGATTGCCAATCTCTTGATACGCTTTAGGGTAACAGACAAGGTCGAAAGAATTCAACCTTCTACTCTTTAGGTGCTGCAAAACCTGAGCGGGTGTACCTTTTTGAATAATGCAAACTTGACTTGAGATTATCTTCTTGAAACAATATGTTCACAATGGCAATGGGAGGTGAACAGATGAAATCTAACTTGATTATCTTCTAAAATGAATGCTAGACTAATAGATGTAAAGAAAACTAAATAATTTCAAATAATGAAGTGCAAAGACTAGTGCCTTATTGGGTATGCAGAGTCAAATGAGATCAAGATGAGCAACACTTCTTTGAGAAAATTTAATTATCTGGCATATATTATGTTTACAACTTGTATAAACATGCAAGAATGTGATTACTAAGCTCTACTTAAAAATCCAATGGAATCTCTCTGATCACTGTGATTTAACCAAAAGGATTTACTCTTTACTTGAAAGAACCAATCAATCAATCACACAAGAACAACAACTGTGCACTGATAAATCGAATACAAACTTGTCATATCAATTTAAACGATCAGAAAGAATCCATTTTGGAGACAACTTAGCAATCATTTTATTTAATTTCATCAGATAACTGATACCAGACATGTGCAACAACATCAATTGACATTCATAAATACCTCCATGTTTAAAACATGCATGTAAGCCTCTGATTTGATAAACTTACTTTTCTGTATCCATAAAATTTTCCTACTATATCCAATAACTGGTAACTCGTAAATTGGTCCCTTTTACAATTGCCAAAATGCCTATTTATACACAAGCATTTGAAGAAAATATCATATTTAGATCCCATGTCGGCCCAGCACAAAATTCAAGCTCAAAATATGTCGGCCTACAATGGTCATCCAAGTAGATACATGTCGGCCTTGATGCTTAAAATTCTGTTATTCACCAGTGTATAGTTGGCAAGACATAGCACATCGTCCTGCCGAAGGCAATTCAAACACTAACATCCTGTATGATTATTCGCCTTTGCTGTATCTCATCTGGGTCGGGGAGATGTCACGCAGATTGCATTATGTTCTGTCAAAAGCCCCGTGGTTTAAAACTGTCACCGTGACATAAGAGAATCTCACACTGACGTGCACATTTCATTTTAATTATTATCGCTATGACCACACAATCTCGGAGAAACGTCTCATAGATTAGGCCTTGCTTCACCGAAGATCCTCATTCATTTCGAGTCACTATGACATCCTATTTGTTACACCGAAGATATACAAAATTTGCCTATGTTTCTTTGTTGTAACACCATGGTATCGGGGAGACCATATACCGAGATCATATGTCAAGCTGAAAGACATTCATTATTCCCAAGTCGCCAAGACTCTCACCGAGATATATTCCTTAGACACCCTCGCCAAGACAACACATGTTCGGGGAGAAGTTACATAGATCGTGTTAAGTTTCACCGAGCAATACCCTTTGCTTCATGTCGTTGTGACCATCCAATTATCCTTCCAACAAAACCACCACCGCATTCCACTCAGCAAGACCCCAAGCTCCTCACCAAGACCACACACCTAAACAAAAAGTCACAATGAGCAATATCTTTTATTATACTCAACTTCACCAGGACTGCAAGATTTTCTCACCAAAGAGAATACTCATGGAGCCATCGGTAAGACAAAACAATGTCGAGGGGACCTTTTATAGAATGCACCTTGCTTTACCAAGAGTCACCGAGATAACTTTGATCGCCAAGAGAAATAAACACCTACACCGAAAGCCACATGAAAAATCCACATGTAAGGTCAGCGAGACTGAAGGTCACTCGCCAAGACCTTACAACGAAAGCAAATTCTCCCACCGAGCCGTTTGGAAAAATCCGTTTGTGCTTCGTCGGTGAGACCAACTCACTTTGCTATGACATTTTACTGAAAACACCAAGCTCCGCCGATGAATCCCCATATGCGCAAGTCGGTAAGACCAAGAGAATTCGCTATGACCTTACACCGACACCAGAACACTTGCTGAAATATATATCACCCTCTATCGTCGAGACCGCAGAAAAGTCCTGCCGAACGGTGCTTGAATGCATAGTCGGGGAGACAAACGACATTCGGTAGGACACTACCCCAATAGCCACAAGACATGCTGATAGAAGTCTCCACAGTCGCCAAAACATCATGGATGTTATGCCGATAACCAAGCACATAAAGATGCCAGTTGTTGTAGCAAAGAATATGTCTTGCCGATACACCACAAGATGAGAAAAACATGCATAAGGAAGGAGCAGAGGGTATGAAGAACATCAAAATTTGACAGTTCCAACAGTGGCTCCATCTGGGGATGAATGATAATCTGATCATTGCAAGGATCTAGAATCTTGGGTGAGCAGACCAGACATAAAACGATGAACCAGAGAGCGGCAATGAAATGAATGGCAATGGAAATGAATGGAAAGTGGAAGAGATGGAGATGAAATGGAAAAAATGAGAGTGAAATGGAGATGGATGAAAACCTAAACTACTGTGCATGGAAAATAATTTTTAAGAGGATGCACAAGAGTTGTCCATGCACTGGCAACCCTCAATCCTCTATGTTGCTCAAGAGAAAAACAGCTTCAAGAATTGCCCATGAACAGGCAATTCCTAATCTTCACCAGCTATGTTCTATAGATAATAAGAGTCTTCACCCTTCTTTCCAACAACAACAAAAGGTCCTAGCCACAAAGCTTCGAATTTACCATGCTTTCCCTTCTCCTGACACCTTGCATTCCACATCAACACCAAGTCATTCTCTTCAAACTTTCTATCCTTTTCCTTCTTATCAAATAGATACTTCATCTGTGTCTATAACTTCATGTTTTGACTTTGGGCCTCTCTCCTCACCTCATCAAGTTTAGCCAATTGCTCCATTCTGTCCTCCATAGGCTCAGGAACTTCCAAATCTTCCTGTAAAACAAACTTGTATATTGGTAATAAATTCTGCAAAGGCATCCTGGCTTGTGCTCCATACATTAATTCGAATGGGGATTTTCCAATTGCCTTCTTCACAGTGATCCTATCAGCCCACACAACCAGTTTTAACTTTGAATCCCAAGCCTTCTTGTTTTGTCCCAACATCCTTTTTATAATCTTCAAAATACTTTTATTGCTAGATTCTGCTTGACCATTGGCTTGTGGATGATAAGGAGCTGCATAAGAAATAGTAATACCATACTTATCACAAAAGCTTTTGAATTCATTTGATCTGAAGCACATCCCATTGTCTATGATTATCCTCAAAGGTGCACCAAGTCTAGTGATAATATTGTCCAACAGGAAATTAGTTACAACTTTACTTGTAGCCTGCTTGGTTGGGATTGCCTCCACCCATTTTGTAAAATAATCAGTGGCAACCAGTATCCATCTATGTCCTCCACTTGACTTCTCATGTATCTCTCCAATGAAAACAATTCCCCATTGATGAAAAGGGGCATCAGCCTGCAAAGGTCGAAGTGGCAAAGCACCCTGATATTTCAATTTTCCAGAAAACTTTTGGCAAACCTCACATTTTCTTACATGTGTAAAGGAATCATTAAAAACATTTGGCCAATAATTACCTGCCCTGAGAATTTTGTCTGCAGTTGTCTTTGCTGAATAATGACTTCTACAAACTCCATGCATTTCCTTCAAAACATGCTTGGCCTATGACTCATCCAAACATAACAACAATATGCCATCCCTGTTTTTCCAAAACAAATCGCCATCCATAAGAACATATTTGGATGCCTACAACCTCAAAGTTCTCCTCTGACTGTCACTCAATCCATCTGGACATTTCATGTATTTAAGATAATGCATAACATCAGTATACCAAGGAGTGTGTTCAATGCTTGAAATTGCAGCCTCTTCTTCAACATTAAATATTTAACTTGCTTCAATGTTTGATTCTGCCATCAGCCTAGCCAAACCTTGGCCTCTCACTAGCTTAGTGATCTGTATCTCCATGTCAAATTCTTGAACCTTGTTGATCCATCTACATCTTTTCCCTGTAACTTCAGATTGTGTTAAAATGTCTTTGACAGCTGCATGAGGGACATAAGAAAATACCTTTGCTCCAACAATATATGGCCTGAATGCCTTTGTGGCCTTTACTAATGCAAATGCCTATTTTTCCATTATATCATACTTCAGCTCAGACCCTTGTAAAGATTTACTAAAGAAAGACACAGGCTGTTCATAACCATCCTCATTCTTTTGTAACATAACAACAGCAATAGTATGCATTGAAGCAAATGAAAATATCTGAAAGGGCTTTGTAAAATATGGATATTTAAGAACAAGATCCTCCTTGATAGCTTTTTTGATAGACATGAAAGCATCTAAAGCTTCAACAGTCCAGTCCATTTTTTGTCCTTTCTTCAACATTTTAGATATGGGCTTGATGATCTCAGCAAGATTAGAAACGAATCTCCTAACAAAATTAATTTGTCCAAAGAATGACTGTATTGCCTTGACAGTTTTGGGAATAGGAATCTTATCAATAGCTTCAACCCTTTTAGGATCTATTCTAATTCCCTCTTTTGAAACAATATGGCCCAAGAGCTTACCTTCTGTGACTGCAAAATGACACTTCTTTGGATTTAAACTAATACCATATTCAAGAGCTTTAATAAATACCTTTTCAAGATGTTGCACATGATCTTCAGCCTTCTTCGAATAAGAAGTCAAGTCATCTTGGTACACCACCATGATAATATTAATCAAATCAGCAAATGCTATGTCCATAGCTCTTTGGAAAGTTTCCCCAACATTAGTGAGACCAAATGGCATTCTTATGTATACATATATTCCCCAAGGAGTTGTGAATGTTGTCTTGTACTGCTTAGATTCCTTGACTTTGACCTGATTATATCCAAAGAACCCATCCATCATGGACAACAGCTCACACCCTGTCACCTTATGTAATTTATCCTCCATATTGGGTAAAGGATAATTATCTTTGAGAGATGCCATATTTAAATTCCTAAAGTCGACACATAATCTGATATCACCATTCTTATTTCTCATAAGAACCAGATTTGAAACCCACGTTGAATGCCTGATTTGTTTGATAATTCCTCCGTCCCTGAGCTTTATCAATTCATCTTGCATTTTAGGTTCCAGCGTTGGATTTATGGGCCTTTCCTTTTGTATGAAAGGCCTGGCGTCTGGTTTCAATGGTATTTCATGCTAAAATAAATCTTCCCTGTATGCTTTCAGATCTTCATAAGACCACGCAAAAACATGCTTATACTTTCTCAGCAACTCTATCAACATTTTTCTAATTGCTGGGCTTATTTTCTTCCCAATATACACCCTTCTTGGTGCCATTTCAGTTCCTAAGTTAATCTCTTCAACATCTTCCCTTTTGACTGGTGTTTGCTTCATAAGGGACCAATCATTTCCATCATACACCCTTTCTAGTGCCACTAAGCCTTTAGGAAGCCTATTTGTCTTGAGTTGCAATATTTCTTTTCCAAACACTGTTTGCTTCCCATCCACTTCTTCAACAAAAGCATTGAAATCAATTTCCTGGGCCTCATACTGATCTATGCAATTGAGGAATTTCAAAAGGTCAGTATCATCATTGAAAACTTTCTAGCTATAAACGTTATCAGGAATAGCAGGCCTTGTCTTGAACTCAATCTGTGACACCCCAGCCAGTGTAATATCATCTCTTTTGAGCGCCACATTTGCTAAAAAATCAGCCATTATATTCTTTGACCTGTCAATCCACTCAATTGAAAATGCATCAAACAATTCAATTGTGTCCCATACAACATTCCTATATTGTTTTAATCTTTTGTGCCTTGCTACATATTTTGATTTGATCTGTGAAACAACCAACTCAGAATCGCCCAAAACAGTTAGCAACTTAATCTTGTGTTTCATAGCTATGTTCAAGCCTGTCAATAAAGCTTCATACTCTGCCACATTGTTTGTACATTCAAATGCTAACATAAAATAATATTTAAAAGTAATACCTCTAGGCGAAACAAATACAATCCCAACTCCATTACCATCTTGACTGCAGGCTCCATCAAAATACATCTTCCATACACCATTGCAATTCTGTGCAGCATGTTTTTCAATCGGATCACTATTAATTAATTCTGGCTGAGTTGGTTCTATTTTAAAACTCCCCATATCAACATCACAAAAACAATTAATTTTATCTTGTGGCACACATTCAACAAGCTGGCTCATTCTTGGCTCCCTGTATAACTTCACTTCTTGCCCATCTACTGGAATAGTAGCATAAGACAAATCAAATTGAATATTCCCACCAACAGCTACAGTCCATTGCCTTGAAAAAAGCATACCAAACTGCGGAGGAGTATCAATCACTGTGATATCTATATTATAAGCTACTTGCGGATAAGTAGCCAATTTGACTTCAACACCTTTCATAATGCCTATCACAGGTACATGTTTGTTATCCATTGCATAGCACTTCCCCTCGTATTATTAACACACAAGCCCAGCTGCTTCATAACACCTACTGGCATAATATTTATAGCAGCACCAGAATCTATCATGTAGTTCCTCAACAATTTATTATTTATAAGCAATGTGGTGAAGAAAGGATCCACTTGTGGGGAGGTTGTTAAAACATCACTCAAACAGACTTCTGATTTATTTATCTTTTTCGGCCTATGGACTTCTTCAGAATTCATATATTTTTCATTTCCATTTGTAATCAATTGAACAACATTATCTCTGTACTCCTTAATTTTCATCAGTTCAAGTAATGGAACAAACATTTTTACCTGGGATAACACCTGTGTGAAGTCAAAAGAGGAGCTCTCCATCTTAACCGTCTTCTTCAGTTTTGGTGCTTCTCCTTTGTTCTCTTCTCTTTCTTTTTTACTAGGCTGATCAAACTTTTGCATTTCCTTGTGTAATTCTACAACTTTCTGCTCTTGGACAGGCTTCTTTTCGATTTTATTATGCTGCTTGTTTTCTGGCTTCTTTACAATTTCCTGTGTTGCCTTTCGATATTTTATAAAAATTCCCCCAAGAACTCCATTCGGCTCATTTAATTTTTTATTTCTCAACCAGTATTGACTTTTGGCTTTCTCAACTACAACAACAATTATTTTCTCTTTTTCTTCAGTGAGTCTCCTCACACTGCAATGACTAGGTGCCTCAACACAATGTGGCTCAGTATAATCTTCTTCATAATTTTCTTCAGAGTCATAGAAGATCTGCTGTTCAGCCATATGGACATTGTACTTCTGATTAGAAAGATCATACTCATAGCCTTCATCCTCTGAAGATGAATGCCCCTCCTCAGCATGATAAAAAGTATTTGAAGTCAAATAAACCTTGTGATCTTCCCCATTATTCTCCATCAACATTCCCTCTTCTTGCATCCTTTGAGCTACAACATAGTAGTCTGGAGAATGTGGCTGATTACAAACTTCACAAAAGTAATTGTTACTCAACATGTAAGTTCCCTTCTTGCTCAGTGGATCAGGAGTCTCCTTGCCTCTAGGCTTGGCATTTACAGGTTTCCCATCTTTCCAGTCTGTATTGTAAGGAATATCATGCAACCTTTGCCTTTCATTTTTGTTTTCATTTTTGTATGTATTCTCTTGTCTGTACTGATAATTATTGTTTTGCTGAGGAGGCCTCGAGTTTTCTCTTTTATTAATCATACCAGCAGCCTTCTTGTTGTTTTCAATTGTCAGTGCTATCTTCTGTGCTTCAGCCAAATCTCTTGGGGATCTACTTCTTAGTTCATACCCTATCTTAGGATCAAATGCATTTAAATAGACACTCAATGCAACAGAATCTGGAAACCTTGATCCAGGAGGTACTTTAGTATGCAACTTGTTGAATTTTTGGTTGAAATCATAGATTGAATCATTCTATTTTTTCCGAATTCTCATTAATTCATGAAGAGCCGCATCTGGAGCATTTTGATTCCAATATTGCTCTAAAAATCTGCCTTGAAATACCTGGAGAGAATTAATTGAGAATGCTGGCAGGCTGTTGAACCAATCCCTGGCATCCTCAAGAAGTGACATCATGAACAAATTCATGTGTAAATCTTCATATGGCACATCTATATCTTGAATGAAAATATTAAAACTCCTTAAATGTTCTTCAGCTGTGATTGCATTACTTCTTGTGAATTTAGGCACCATGTTCCTCCAACTGCCATCCATAGGGTAAGGATATAATTTAAAACCAGCTAAATCAAACTGTCTAATCATGGTTGTATGCTGGTGAGGGGGAGGAACAGGTGGATACTGATGCTGATGCATGGGATTATTAAACTGTACATTATGTTTTGGGATATAATGCTGACCAGGAGGTGGATGCACATTTGTATGTTGTGTGGGAATATGAGGTGGATGATTTGGCTACTTGTGATGATTTCCTGTTTGATAGTGAGAAGATACATGCAGACCAGAAGGCCCTATACCATGATTTCCCTTCTTATGAGGTGGTACATACTTTGGGGGGGACCTAGCTATCTGAGCAATTTTTGATTTTTCTGCAATTCGAATTCTTTCATTGCTTGTATCATCCGGGCCTTTTCCTGTTCTTCTCTCTCCTTCTTCTGAGATTCAAACTGTGCTTTGACTTCCTCATAAGTCAAAGATTCATAATCAGTTTGAGAAATCACATTTTGATTTATCTGGTTTTGATCATTTTCCATCTTCTGATCATATTCATGCTGAATTTTGATTCGTTCAGGCTCAAGTCTAGCTTCAAACTCAGCATGCTTCCTAGCTTCAAACTCAACCTATTTCTGAGCTTCAAGAGAAGAGAAAGGATTTCTTTGATCTTCAGGGGTACAAGGCTCAGTGCTTGAATCATCCTTCCATGTATCATAACAATTATATGTTTCACAATGTGCTCTTGGTGCTTTGCCTTTGTCTGTTATGCACATGTCCTCATTGATCCTCTTTCCTTTATCAGCTCTGTCATCTTTGTGTGTCCACTTACTGTTGCCAGCAGGGGCTCCCGTATGAACTCCCTTGTACTGAGATTTTCTTCCATTCATGATGAACAACTTGGAAAATTTCTGTCAGAGTCACCACTCACTTTTATCAAAAATGAGAAAAATGCCTGATGTTTCTTATTCCCAGCGAAATCTGTATATAGTTCCTGACTCTATGAAAGGCCTTGATTCTGAATGTATTCCCTAGCGGAGTCGCCAATTTGTTAGCTCTCAAAAACACAGGTAGAATGCCTCAAGGGATTGCCAATCTCTTGATACGCTTTAGGGTAACATACAAGGTCGAAAGAATTCAACCTTCTACTCTTTAGGTGCTGCAAAACCTGGGCGGGTGTACCTTTCTGAATAATGCAGACTTGACTTGAGATTATCTTCTTGAAACAATATATTCACAATGGCAATGGGAGGTGAACAGATGAAATCCAACTTGATTATCTTCTAAAATGAATGCTAGACTAATAGATGTAAAGAAAACTGAATAATTGCAAATAATGAAGTGCAGAGACTAGTGTCTTATTGGGTATGCAGAGTCAAATGAGATCAAGATGAGCAACACTTCTCTGAGAAAATTTAATTATCTGGCATATATTATGTTTACAACTTGTATAAACATGCAAGAATGTGATTACTAAGCTCTACTTAAAAATCCAATGGAATCTCTCTGATCACTGTGATTTAACCAAAAGGATTTAGTCTTTACTTGAAAGAACCAATCAATCAATCACACAAGAACAACAACTGTGCACTGATAAATCAAATACAAACTTGTCATATCAATTTAAACGATCAGAAAGAATCCATTTTGGAGACAACTTAGCAATCATTTTATTTAATTTCAACAGATAACTGATACCAGACATGTGCAACAACATCAATTGACATTCATAAATACCTCCATGTTTAAAACATGCATCTGAGCCTCTGATTTGATACTTACTGTTCTGTATCCATACAATTTTCCTACTGTATCCAATAACTGGTAACTCATAAATTGGTCCCTTTTACAATTGCCAAAATGCCTATTTATACACAATCATTTGAAGAAAATATCATATTTAGATCCCATGTCGGCCTAGCACAAAATTCGAGCTCAAAATATGTCGGCCTGCAATGGTCATCCAAGCAGATACATGTCGGCCTTGATGCTTAAAATTCTGTTATTCACCAGTGTATAGTCGATAAGACATAGCGCATCGTCCTGCCGAAGGAAATTCAAACGCTAACATCCGGTATGCTTATTCGCCTTCACTGTATCTCATCCGGGTCGGGGAGATGTCGCACAGATTGCATTATGTTCTGTCGAAAGCCCTGTGGTTTAAAACTGTCACCGTGAAATAAGAGAATCTCACACCGACGTGCACATTTCATTTTAATCATTATCGCTATGACCACACGATCTTGGAGAAACGTTGCATAGATTAGGCCTTGCTTCACCGAAGATCCTCATTCATTTTGAGTCACTATGACATCCTGTTTGTTACACCGAAGATATACAGAATTTGCCTATGTTTCTTCGTTGTAACACCGTAGTATCGGGGAGACCATATACCGAGATCATATGTCAAGCCGAAAGACATTCATTATTCCCAAGTTGCCAAGACTCTCATCGAGATATATTCCTTAGACACCCTCGCCAAGACAACACATGTTCGGGGAGAAGTTACATAGATCGTGTTAAGTTTCACCGAGCAATACCCTTTGCTTCATGTCGTTGTGACCATCCAATTATCTTGCCAAAAAAACCACCACTGCATTCCACTCGGCAAGACCCCAAGCTCCTCACCAAGACCACACACCGAAACAAAAAGTCACAACAAGCAATATCTTTTATTATACACAACTTCGCCAGGACTGTAAGATTTTCTCACCGAAGAGAATACTCATGGAGCCATCGGTAAGACAAAACAATGTCGGGGGGACCTCTTATAGAATGCACCTTGCTTTACCGAGAGTCACCGAGATAACTTTGATCGCCAAGAGAAATCAACACCTACACCGAAAGCCACATGAAAAATCCACATGTTAGGTCAGCGAGACTGAAGGTCACTCACCAAGACCTTACAACGAAAGCAAATTCTCCCACCGAGCCGTTTGGAAAAATCCGTTTGTGCTTTTTCGGTGAGACCAACTCACTTCGCTATGACGTTTTACCGAAAACACCAAGCTCTGCCGATGAATCCCCATATGCCGAAGTCAGTAAGACCAAGAGAATTTGCTATGACCCTACACCAACGCCAGAACACTTGCCAAAATATATATCACCCTCTGTCACCGAGACCACAGAAAAGTCCTGCCAAACGGTGCTTGAATGCATAGTCGGGGAGACAAACGACATTCGGTAGGACACTACCCCGATAGCCACAAGATATGCCGATAGAAGTCTCCACAGTCACCAAAACATCATGGATGTTATGCTGATAACCAAGCACGAATAGATTCCAGTTGCCGTAGCAAAGAATATGTCTTGCCAATACACCACGAGATGAGAAAAACATGCATAAGGAAGGACCAGAGGGTATGAAGAACATCAAAATTTGACAGTTCCAATAGGTCTCTCTGAAGTGGAAGAAGCTTGAGCTCAAGAAGAAAAGAGGAAGTTGCCATGAGGTCTCACTGAACCGATAGGGTCTTACTGATATGGAATATGCTCGCCGAGAGAAGAGGGGCTTCGCCAAGTGGTCTTGCTGACTAGTGACTGTCTTGCCGACTAGCGACTGTCTTGCCGATGGTCTTTGTGAGCTCGATATGACTTCTGTAGCCCACCGAAAGGTCTTGCTAACTGTCTTATGCTACACTGATAGCAACCAGAAGAGACATAATTGCATCGGGGAGACACGATTAGTGTCTCACCAACATGTGATTCAATATGGACCACTTTTTGACTGCCCAAGAATCTAGCGTGGCGTATGTCTAACCAATCAGAGGAAGCTCAGGGGGCAGACCACTAATAGTTTGACCGCTTGACTATCCCTGTGAATGAAATATGAAAAATGCAAGCGAGATGGACTCCTTCTGAGATCAAAGTGATGGCTCGGCTTGGAAACAGTCAAGGTCTGGAACATGAAGGAAGCCGAAGGAAGGAAGAAACTGTGACTCACAGGGACAACTGTAGTGACCACCGACAGAGGTAGATCAGTATTAATGGTGATACTTTGGAACATTCAAGGCGACCCCAACAAAGTTCAAAGATGGACATGAAGACAGGAGAGTAAATGTTGCAGCTACAAAAAGATCTAAAGGCTTCTCCTAAGGTCAAGCCATCACCGACATGGACAACAGGGCTTCACATTGAATGCAACATTGACCCTCTTCGGAAAGATCTGAGAGCCGATTCTCCTGGAAGCAGATATTTTGTAAACCCTAGAGACAGGGGGTTAGCACATTCTTTTGGTACACTTTGTATATATATGGCATTCTTGCCTCTTTGTAGAGGTTAGAACTTCTGAAGCGAGAACTGACAGTTAGAAAATAGTTAGTTGGTAGTTAGCAGAACTAGAAGTGACAGAACTGCATCCTGATTCTTTGTAAGAGGAGCTCCTTTTGTCTTCTTAAGATAGAAGTTAGATTCAACATAGACTGTAATGTATTTTCCAAGTTTTCTTAGTGTAAATGGAAACAATTTGGAGTCATATTTTCTATACATTGGTGATTGTGCCAGCTTTGTAAATGTTTCTTATCTATTTCACTAACAGTAGAAGCAACCAGATCTTAATCTACTTTAGATTGTGTTTCAGAATGGTGTTTGTCTACAATTAATCATTTGATTTGTGAAATCTTCAAGGAATGAGATGTTATTTTGTATTTTATTTAAACTAGTAACTAGTAATCTGTTATTGAAATCAACACTGTGGATGAATGCAACTGTGTGTTAATCACAGGTTGATTTTGTCCTTCAGTTTTAGTTTATAATTCCTTGAAGGATAACTAGTCTGGTTAAATTGGGTGAACTATTGTTCTTTTCTGTTCCAAAGCCCCGATCTATCTTTTCATGTTTCTTTAAAACCCCTGGTTAGAGTAGGTTTAAATTCATGCTTGATCTTAGAACAATCCAGAAGCTCGCACCAATAGGCCCCTTGAACATTACTTTCACATTGACCACTGAGGGACATTAGCACAGTTGAGAACCAACTACATAGACCTTGGGAGCTAAGATATCCATGTGATCATATTTCTCTTTAAGGAGAAACAGAGTATCAATATTCTGTTTGCATGTTGCTGTGCCACTTGGACTGTCAATAGGAACTGGTGCTAGAAGGAGGGCCTAAAAGGGAAAAATGGATAAAGATGGATTTTCCTCCCCAGAAAGGTCCCATAGAGTTCTTCTATTAGCTGAAAATCCACCACCCTTGATAGAACTCAAGACCCCAACAAGACACAAGAGTCATAAGACTGGCTCAACTATCATACCACCCTTATCAGCTCCGCTCACTCCACCAGGATTTTCACCAATACCCCAGTGGGTACCCATCAATCCACGACCAAATTCATCTCAATTGACATCACAGCTGGTTCAACCCATACAACAGTTGGCCCAACCACTGCCACCAATGGCATTCTTTCAAAATAATCCCTCTCCATTGGGGACTATTCCTGGAGGTTTTCATGATATGCCAAAGAACCCTGAGAAATTTTGTCCCAAGTACATTCATGGTGAATCACGGAGTGCTGAGGAGCACATACAAGCCTTTAAGGATGCTTGTACCAGAGCTCAGATAGCTCACCACGATGTAGTCTGTAGGTTGTTCCCATATTCCTTAGGGGATATGGCGTATAACTGGTATCTTAATTTTCCACAGGGTTCTATTTTGACCTGGACACACTTGGAAAATGCTTTCATCAACCAGTTCAGGGTTTATGTGGACCCAACTCTTCTATATCACCAATTCTCTACCATCAGAAATGAACCAGGTGAGTCCTTGCCCTTGTTCAATACCAGATTTCAAAGGATGTATAGGAGGTTGCAGGACCCCTATCTAGTTACTAAGAACATTGCTATTCAAGCATACTTTAGGGTTATAGACCCTTTGCTAGGTTTGTTCTTGCAAAGGAAATATCAACCAGCTGATATTGATTCCCTATCCAAAGTCTATCATCTAGCTATCGAGCTGCAGCAACAAATCAGTTCTCAACAAGGAGGCCTGGGAGGAGGTTTCCCTTCAATAGGATATCAGATGCATAGCTCAACTCCTCTATTCAATACTATTTCGGGAATGTCTCCTTCCCATTATGGACCTATGTCTGAATTGCAAACCCAACCACTAGTTCCATTCTTTGCTACTAGAACTCCTGATCTCTTTCAACAATCACTGGTTCCTCAGAGTTCCCATGGTCATCAAAACCAAATTGGAACACCAAATCATGGTGGTTAGCCACCTGCTGCTAAGAGTGTGGAAAGTGAGAAGACAGTTCAACTTACAAATGAGGTAGAAACCTTGAAGAAAACACTGTCCCAAGTTACAAATGACATGGCTCAGCTTCGATTGAACCCCTCCCAAAACAATCAGGGTAGCTATCAGAATCATAACAATTACAACCAAAGGGGCTATCATGGCCAAAATTCCTCTAACCAGTGCTATCAGAATTAGAATAGAGGATATAACCAAAGGCCAAATAACAACAGACAATGGAATATAGGGCCCAATAATGGTGGAGTTCCTCATAACTATCAAGAAAATGAGGAGAGGTCACATACTGCAAATGTGGACGACGTTAATTTCATGACTAACTGGTGTAGGCTGCATGATACTGCGACCCATTCTGAGGTAAACTTCCCTCAGATGGAGAAAGTTGTCAAGATGGCACATGAAGATGCCCACACATTCTAGGGGAATTCAAACAAAGGAGGTGACTCAGTGGATACTGCAATGGCATATGACCTCTTTGAAGAAGAGCCCTCATTCCCAATGCAAAGTGAAAATGAACCAGAGGAAGACATGTATGATGACCAAGCCTTTCAGACAAAGGGAGGACACTTTTTGAGAAATATAAGTAAGAATCCATTCACCACATCGGCACCACCTAATCACATGGTGCCTCCAAATCAAAGTGCTGATAATAATCCTCCTCCACCAAAAGACCCGCTTGACTTCCATAACAAGGGTAATCCTTCCGGTGTTTTCAAAAGCAATGCAAGTTATAATACAGAATTTGATATTGTTTCTGAGATGTAGAAACAAAAAACTTCTGTCATATTTCAACATCTTAAAGTGGTGCCTTGCTCAAAGGGAGATAGTGCTGAAAGCACTAGAACAAGCTGACAAATCAAAAGGGAAAAACAAGATTTCCCCTGCTGCAGACATGAATGCAGCTTTGTACAAAAATAAGGTAGGTACTCCACCATTTCTTTTGAGTTTAAGAATTTGTGGGAAGAACTTACATAATTGTCTGTTAAACTTAGGAGCTTATGGCAATGTTATGCCATTTTCCATATGTAAGAAATTGGGATTAAACCCCATTCAGACCAACAAGAAGGTCATTCAACTGAACAAGATAGAGGTTAATGTAGTGGGGGAATTAAGAAACATACATGTGCAAGTAGGATCAGACCCTAGGATCCTAACCAACATAGATATTCAAGTAGCAGATATTCCTGAGACCTATGGTATGCTGCTAAGCAGAGATTTGATGAAGAGTCTAGGGGGATATCTTTCCCTTGACTTTTCACATATGTGGCTGCCATGGAGAGGAATTCCTACTCAGATTAGGATTGAAAGTGAGCCCCGCCTCAAGCATATCATCACGGAATATGCTTGCCCCAATGAAGTAGCCTATTTCGAAACTGGGATAGGGGTTTACAAAAGAGATGAAATTTTAACCTTTTCCATTCTTGATCTTAAAGAACTGTCAATACAAGAGTTCTCTAATTCTGTGATGAATGAAAACCAACATGCATTGGCCAACATGCTACAACAGGATCAGCTGGTCTTGGGAGAAGATACTGACTTGCAAAGTCTTCTACTCCCTAATTGGTGCAGGGTACACTACCAAAATCATTCTGAATTGACTTGCCAACCCTGCATTGACATTTTAAATCATGTTTCCCAAGCTGAGGATGCTAGTTCAAGTCACTCTGAGAAAGTTGCAGGTCACTTCTCATTTGAAGCTAAAGAAGCAATGATGCTAACCAGGGATAAGTCACCTTTAGAGGAAGCTCTTTCTCAAATTGAGCCTACCCCAGATACATTCCTGAATCAACATATTGAAGAGGAGCAATCCCAAGGTTTGTTTGACACCCCTACCCTCACAAATGTACCAAAGCCCAAGGGGTTAACCAAAGGCACAAGTGGCTGTCAGAAGGATAGCCACAGATAATATGATGCAACTGAGCCAAAATTGGAAAGTATACCTAAAGAAACTACAAAACACCTTTTCCTTATATCTGATGTGGGAGATCAAGGAGCCCCACCCTTGGCTAATACTATCCAAATTCCTACAACAACCCCCAAAGAACCAACCCCAGCCTATGATTAGCTATGGACCCTCACCTTTGATGGATCTAAATCCAAAACAGGCTGTGGTGTTGGGATTGAACTAACCAACCCAAGAGGGAAAACATTCTTTGCTTCTTACAGGTTGCAATTTGGATGTACTAACAACATATTAGAATATGAAGCTCTAGCACAGGGACTGATGTTTTCACATAAGAAGAGATTCACAGCCTTGATGGTCAAGGGAGATTCATAAATTGTTATCAAGCAGGTGCGCAGCCAATACACATGTCACAACAGAAGGCTGGCAGCTTACAGAAATCGGGTATGAAACTCGATTGAGGACTTTGATGCCTTTGGGATTAGCTTAATCCCTAGAGAAGAAAATCAGGTAGCTGATTCATTGGCTATTGCTGCAAGCACCCTGGAACCTATGCAAGGCTCTAAGCTCAAGAAATTCTCTGTGGAATTAATTTCCACCATTGCAGTTCCTGATAATATCAAGAACTTTCAAGTTTTTGATGACGATCGACATATTCTTGCTTTCTTAGCAAGCTCAGATGTTTTTGAGGGAAAAATCATTGATGAGTCCAACAAAGATCAAGGGGACTGGAACCCTGAGGATTTTGATACAAAAGGGGTTCTCAATTTAAAAGGCAACAACATTCCCAAGGGAATGGTAGCCTTAGAAAGAATTTTTGATTCAGACCCCAAGGCTCGAGAGAAGATATCAGTTGAAGACAAAGGAGGCGAATACAAAACGGTTAACTTAGATGATTCTAGTCTTGAAAGGAATGTCTACATAGGGAAAGCCTGCCCTGAAGCAATCAAAAAGGACATATTGATGGCACTTAAAAAAGATATTGCTGCAATAGCTTGGGGATATGAAAATCTCAAGACATTTGATGCTTCTGTTATGACTCACACTATCCCTCTGAAGCCCGAAGCTAAACCCTTCCGACAGAAGCAGCGGCCTGTCATGCCCTGATTGAACCATTGATCTATAAAGAAGTTCAGAAATTGCTCTCGGCAAGGATAATCTTCCCTGTACGCCATTCAACATGGGTGGCTAACTTAGTTCTAGTCCGTAAGAAAAACAGAGAGATCAGGCTATGCGTGGACTTCAGAAATCTGAATAAAGATTCAGAAAAAAATAATTATCCACTTCCTTCTCTGGATGAAGTCTTGCAGACTGTCAACGGATCTCAAATGATGTCATTCCTGGATGGTTACTCGAGATATAATCAGATAATGGTTAATTGTGAAGACAGAATGAAGACAACCTTCACTGCGAAGTGGGGAACGCTTGCATACAGAAGAATGCCATTCGGTCTGATAAACGCCAGGGAAACTTTTCAACGCGCCATGGACATAGCATTCAAGGATCTGATTGGTAAATGCATTATTGTTTACGTGGATGACTTGATAGTGTTCTCCAAAGATCGACTGAACCATGCTGCCGATTTAGCCAAGGTTCTTCAAAGGTGTATCCAGTATGGAGTCTCATTGAATCCAAAAAAATGCGTGTTCGGGGTTTCTGAAGGGAAGTTGTTGGGACACATAATTTATGAAAGAGGGATTTCAATCGATCTAGATCGAGTTGAATCCATTCTGAAGATCACCTAGCCAGGAAGCAAGAAAGAAATGAGGTCTTTCTTTGGGAAAATCAACTTTGTGAGAAAGTTCATCACGAGCTTTGTTGAAATATTGAAACCACTGAATGAAATGATGAAAAGGGACTCTAAAACAGAGTGGACTGAGGAAGTGAAAGCTGCATTTACACAGGTTAAGTGATCCATTTCAGAAGCACCCGTTCTCACCAGCCCCGACTATCTCATACCGTTTTATATCTACTATTTTGCCTCTGAGCATTCATGCGCGACTGTTTTAACTCAATGAAAAGAAGAGGTAGAGGAGAGACCAATCACTTTCATGAGCTCTCCCATCAAAAATGTGGAAATTAAATACCCACCTTTGGAGAAGCAAGCCTTTGGGCTGGTTCGGGCTGTCAAGACGTTTCGACATTACATCCTCCGAAGCCAAGTCATCGCTATAGTTCCTGACGTAGTTGTGAAGTCCCTACTCATGTAGAGTGAGCTGGGAGAAAGGAGAGGCAAATGGATGGCCATCTTGCAAGAATTCAACCTGGAGATACGCCCTATGAAACTAGTCAGGGGTATGGGCTTGTCTCAGTCCATGGTGAACGCTGGCGACAACATCATCTGTCAGCAATACACGACCCAGTCTTTCTCTAACGACCCTTGGTATGTTGATACCATTTGCTTTATGCTCGATAATCGGTGTCCAGAGGGAATGAATGCAACCCAAAGGAGAGTGCTAAGAATTAATATTTCTCATTACATGCTCAAAGGAGGGTTGCTATACATGAAGAATTTTGAAGGAGTATACCTGAGATGCCTTGATCATCAAGAGGCTAAACATGTGATCTCTGCATTTCATGAGAAACATGGCACTGGTCATAGTTCTGCAGATTCTTTGGCTCATCAGATCCTTCGATTTGGTTATTACTGGCCTTGTGTATTCAAAGATGCCCATTATCATGTGAGGACATGTCGCATCTGTCATATTTCTGCACCAAGGGAACGCCATTCAGCCATGTCATTGCAACCTGTCTATGAGGTAAGGCCATTTGCCCAGTGGGCACTTGATTTTATTGGGGTAATTAACCCAAACTCTTCTGCAAGACACAAATTCATTCTAACTGCCACTGACTACTACACAAGATAGACCGAGGCTATACCCTGCAAGAACAACACAACAGAGGTAGTGATCAAGTTCCTCACCGAATGCATCACCACCAAGTTTGGGGTACCTTTCGCGTTGGTATGTGACAATGGCTCTTCCTTCTCTTCTGCTGAATTTATTTCCTGGGCATATGATCACAAAATTGTCCTAAAATATTCTTCAAATTATTACCCACAAGGAAATGGAGTAGCAGAGTCAAGCAATAAGAACCTTCTAGGGGTAATAAAAAAACTGTTAGAACACAACCCTAGGGACTGGCATACCTAGCTGAGATTTGCATTATGGGCAGATCGGACTAGGATCAAGAATGCTTTAAAAACTTCACCATTCAAGCTGGTATATGGTCAAGAGCCTGTGTTCCCTATAAATATGCAAATACCTATCCTTGAGTTCATGCATAAATTCTACTCTAGTGACAATAAGATATAAGTCAGATTGGCTGCTTTGTTGAAATTAGAGGAGTAGAGAGATGACGCCTTGCAACAATTCTTTAGGCACCAGGCTATTGTCAAACGTTGGTTTGACAAAAGAGCCAAAATCAAAGCCTTTAGGATATCAGACCTTGTGTTATTATGGGATAAAGCTAGTGAAAAGAAAGGCAGTCACCAAAAGTTTGACAAATTGTGGCTAGGCCCTTATCAAGTTGTAGAGATCCTAGGGGAAAATGCTTTCTGATTGAGTAGCTTAACTGGAGAACCTGTTCCTTTGCCTGTCAATGGGCAGTTTCTCAAGCACTATTTTGAGTCATAAAACTGGTTAATTTCTGTTTTGTATGTAAGTAATTCATTGTTCTTTATGTAAATAATTTGTGTAAATAGTTTCTGCATGTAAATGATCTCCGTGTGTAAATAGCCTTTGTCCTTTATGTAAATAATCTGCTGCTCTTTGTATAGGTAATTCACTCTTTGTTTGTAAATAATTTGCTGTTTGGTTTCTCTTTTGCTTTGTTTTTTGGAGGTTTATCTATTTCTTTCCATCTGAAATGGTGGCTATCTTATGTGAAGCATACTGTGGTTGTTAGGAGAGAAGTGGTTTAAATATTTTCAGGTCTGCTGATTAGGTGATTTTGTCCTAAACTCTTTGTTTCATGCCCATTGTCAATAAGAGTTGTGGAAGGTTTTGAAAGCAAGGTGCAAAGTAAATAACCTTCATTAGCTCCCCTTGAATCTTTCACAAATCATTGAGATCATCTCCCTTATACTGATATATTTGTCCTAGGGTGATAGTGTTGTAAGATTTGAGTGAAAAATTTGATCTCCCAAGTGCTGTTATGAGGTCCATGGTAGTTTTCAACCCAGGACAGATGTTAAGCATCTGACATATTGAAAAAAAAAGTCTCTGAAATATCTAAAACTCAAAGAAAAGAAAAAAAAAAGAGAAAAAGAGAACTATTTAAAGAGAAAGAGGACTCAATATGAATGGGTGATTCCAATATCTCTACCGGGGCTATGGACGCCTGACTGGTAGTAGAGAAATGCTGTGAGAAAACTAGAGGTATCTCCATTGGGGCTATAGACGCCTAACTGGCAGCGGAGCAATGCCCAGGATATCATTGCACGACAACCAAAGGGAATCAACTCATGTAGCTCAAATCTTGCACATTGTTGTCCAAAAGATGAAGAAGACTTTATGAAAGGATGAAGCACTATCAAGCACACACATAGATTTAGGGCTAGCCATTGTTGATTTACATTTGAGATTCTAGCTCAACCTCACTTGTTAAAACTGACCCAACTGGAGTTGTGATGTTCATAAACCAGGAGTTCTGGGTAGTTGAATCCTTCAGCTCCTTGAAAATGGTTAAACAATTTTCCCAGCCGAGTTGCCATTTGTTATGCCCTGCATAACCACCCCATTTTATCCTGGAACAAAATGGGTCCCCCTTTCTCTTTCTGGTTTCTTTTGTTTTTGGTTACTTGCTTTCCTCTCGGTGGTGCTTCTATTTTCTGCCTGGGTTTGTCCTTTGTTCAGTCTTATTTAAATCTTGGTTCTATCTCAACTTGAGTTGGTTTCCTTCTTGCCAAATATTCAATGAAATAATCATAAGCAACATGATACTTTATTTTAATATATTTTATATGCTTCAAGGACTAATGAAAGCATTTGTTTTGCAGGATTAAATCCTACACATGATAATATTTCTCAGGGGAGCTTAGTTGGGGAGCATTCCTCAATCCAGTTGGTCATAAAAATCAGCTAAGGCAAAAGTCAGCAAGACTTTTCTAATCTCTTACCGACTTGTGGCTTGGCTCTGCCTGCTAGGGATCAAAAGGGATGCACTTCGGCGGGAGTTATCTTCTTCGATGGGTGGTCTGGCCAACCATGGAAAGTCTTGCCAAAGGGTCAGTCTTCGATATGACATGAAGGGCTCGGGGAAAGGTCTCCCCGATGAGGGATTACCTCGCTGACATGAAATGAAGGCATCGACAGAAGGAGATTCAATCGCCAAAAGGTCTCAGCGAGATCTTTATGTCTCACCGATAGGATATGCCTTCGGTGAGACTGGATGCATTCGATGTGGTGTCTGAGCGACTTTGAAATGTCTTGCCGAAACAAAGTGAGCCCGACGAGAATAAAGGGAATTTGATGAAAGGTCCTGGTGACATAGAGTGAATTCGACATAGGCCCTCGCCGAAAGGAGGAGTTTGCTGAGATGTCTGGGCGGGACAGAGTGGTCTAAGCTCGGCGATAATTTTGCCTTCGGTAGAAGGTCTGGCCGACCACAAAAAGTCTTGGCGAAGGGCCAGTCTTTGATATGACATGAAGGGCTCAGGGAAAGGTCTCCTCGACATAGAGGGATGAGCCCGCCAAAGGGACATATGGTCTCGCCGTGACATCCCACCAATTTGAATGAGTCTCTCCGAAGTGGAAGAAGCCCAAGCTCGAGAAGAAAAGAGGAAGTCGCCATGAGGTCTCACCGACCCGGTAGGGTCTTACCGATATGGAATATGCTCGCTGAGAGAAGAGGGGCTTCACCAAGTGGTCTTGCCGACTAGCGACTGTCTTACTAATGGTCTTTGTGAGCTCGATATGACTTCTGTAGCCTGCTGAAAGGTCTTGCCGACTGTCTTATGCTACGCCAATAACAACCAAAAGAGACATAATCACATGGGGGAGACACGATTAGTGTCTCACCAACATGCGATTCAATATGGACCATTTTTTGACTGCCCAGGAATTTGGCGTGGTGTATGTCTAACCAATCAGAGGAAGCTCAAAGGGTGGACCAATAACAGTTTGACCGCTTGACTATCCCTATGAATGAAATCTGCAAAATGCAAGCGGGATGGACTCCTTCTGAGATCAAAGTGATGGATCGGCTCGGAAACAGTCAAGGTTTGGAACATGAAGGAAGCCGAAGGAAGGAAGAAATTGTGACTCACAGGGACAGCTGTAGTGACCACCAGTAGAGGTAGATCAGTATTAATGGTGATACTTTGGAACATTCAAGGCGACCCCAACAGAGTTCAAAGAAGGACACGAAGATAGGAGAGTAAATGCTACAGCTACAAAAAGATCTAAAGGATTCTTCTGAGGTCAAGCCATCACCGAAATGGACAGCAGGGCTTCGCATTGAATGCAACATTGACCCTCTTTGGAAAGATCTAAGAGCCGATTCTCCTGGAAGCAGATATTTTTTAAACCTTAGAGATAGAGGGCTAGCACATTCTTTTGGTACACTGTATATATATGGCATTCTTGCCTCTTTGTAGAGGTTAGAACTTCTGAAGCGAGAACTGACAGTTAGAAAATAGTTAGTTGGTAGTTAGCAGAACTAGAAGAGACAAAACTGCATCCCGATTCTTTGTAATAGGAGCTCCTTTTGTCTTCTTAGGATAGGAGTTAGATTCAACATAGACTGTAATGTATTTTCCAAGTTTTCTTAGTGTAAATGGAAACAATTTGGAGTCACAGATTTTTTGTACACTGGTGATTGTGCCAACTTTGTAAATGTTTCTTATCTGTTTCACTAATAGTAGAAGTAACTAGATCTTAATCTACTTCAGATTGTGTTTCAAAATGGTGTTTGTCTGCAATTAATCATTTGATTTGTGAAATATTCAAGGAATGAGATGTTATTTTGTGTTTTATTTAAACTAGGAACTAGTAATCTGTTATTGAAATAAACACTATGGATGAATGCAACTATGTGTTAATCACAGGTTGATTTTGTCCTTTAGTTTTAGTTTACAATTCCTTGAAGGATAACTAGTTTGGTTAAATTGGATGAACTATTGTTCTTTTCTATTCCAAAGCCCTGATCTATCTTTTCATGTTTCTTTAAAACCCCTGGTTAGAGTAGGTTTAAATTCATGCTTGATCTTAGAACAATCCAAAAGCTCGCACCAGCAGGCCCCTTGAACATTACTTTCACATTGACTACTGAGGGACATTAGCACAGATGAGAACCAATTACATAGACCTTGGGAGCTAAGATATCCATGTGATCATCTTTCTCTTTTAGGAGAAACAGAGTATCAATATTCTGTTTGCATGTTGCTGTGCCACTTGGACTGTCAACAAGACTATTGTGATAAGACTTTGGTTTGATTTCTTGTAGTCTTTGTGCTATAAGTTTGAAAGATTAAATTAGCTTAATTTGTGATTAGGATTTGAGAAGAATTATAAGTCTTTGTGCTTGTGATAATTCCCATAGTAGGTGATTCTTGAATGCATTATACTTACAGAGTTTGTGTTGTTATATGTTGCAACTTGTTCTTAAATTATCTTTCTAAAATGGTAGACAGGATCTCAGATTCTCAAGACTTTGTGCTTGGAGATTGTTTTCCCATCCCGAAGGAGGTGATGAAAGTCTTTGTGCTTTCAGGAAACTTCATTTCCTCTCTCTCAATTTTATTGCATGCTGTTGTAAGAGTTTTTCTAAAAGTTATTGTTACTTTTCTGTGAAGAGAAAATAATATAATCTTCCCTAAAACAAGAGGAAAGGTTGTTTTTCCATCCATTTTAGTTTTAATTAGTAAAAAATGGGGAGCCTTCTTTAAATTAGGAGAGTATTATACTCACACACTATGGCTGAAACCACAATTTTGCATATCCTAAAGGTATACAAAATTTTCAACCAACAAGTACCTCCTTGATTTTTGACTTAATTTATTGCACTGTCAACTATCTAAAAGTAGCTTGCTATGTCCTCACCTTCTTCCATCCTTAATTCTCATATTTGTGCTTAGCTGTCAACTTCTTTGATAATTTGACTCTATCATTTCCTTCATAGATTTCTTTCAACTTTTCCCAAACTTCATAAGTAGTCCCCAATGAAATAACATTTGTTAGCTCAGTATTAGATAAAGCACTATAGATTGCATACCTTACTTTTTCATTCTCTTCATAGGCAAAAATCTCATTTGCAGAAGAAGGACCACTTGCCGACTCAACACATTTTGTCTCAACAACTTTCCAAGTCTTGTAACCTAGAGAGATCAGGTAACCTCTCATATGCACTTTCTAGAAATTGTAGTCAGATCCATCAAACACATGGATTGTCAATTTGTGCGCCATCGGATCTACCCCAAGCAGTTAAGCTCTTCTTCAAGGAACCAAAGCTCTGATACCAATTGTTAAATAGTTCGGATAAATGAGAGGGGGGGTGAATTAGTTATCATCAACCAATTTTCTTCACTTTAATTAATCCATAGAAAACTTAAATCAAATAGATATTAATGAATATGAAAGAACACAACAACACCATGCACAAAGAACACTAGAATTTATGTGGAAACCTAGAAGGGAAAAACCACAGAGAATGCTAATTCTCAATTATAAAACACCAGTTAAGGTGGCACCGGTTAAGGTGATTTT
Source organism: Sequoia sempervirens (assembly GCA_007258455.2). Lineage (NCBI taxonomy): Eukaryota > Viridiplantae > Streptophyta > Pinopsida > Cupressales > Cupressaceae > Sequoia > Sequoia sempervirens. The sequence continues at coordinate 11,043 of VDFB02276134.1, read as the reverse complement.
TACAAGGGCTCACTGCCAAGTTGCTCACTGTAGGTTGGCTCACTGTAGGGTGGCTCACTTCTGGTTGGCTCATTGCCTACAAAAAATGACTCACTACCAATAGAAGAATGATCAAAGGGAATCCACCGTTGAAAGAACTGTCACCAACAACACCAGATAGAATCTCACTGTCTGCTGCCTCCGGTCATACACTTTCGCACACTTCGCAATGTTTGGATATTTAGATTCACATTCATGACACTTTCTTGCATTGAACAAAAACATCTTATAATTATACCACTGCAAGCCTTCATAATCTTTCAAGTCGGCCAAACACAATTTCATAATTCCTAAGTCAGCTAACCACAATTTGAAATAGGTCACCACAAAATCATTCCCACGATGGAGAGGAATGAAACATGGACCAAACATAGCCTCCTCACTTGAATCAACACACTACATGATATTTAGAACCAAAGAATAAGATATACACATTACAATGCAAACCATGTGCCAGAGCACGTTAACCAACTACCAAATCAGTCCAGACCTAAATGAATGTATCTTATTGTGTTACAAGAGGAATGGGACTAAGACAGATAAAACCAAAAATAGATCTTTACAACACAACATTCAGAACCAAGCCAATCCAGATCACCAAGGCACCAAAACAGAACTTCGGTCAAACAACCAAGATATGTTGACATAAATGGCAACCATTAATGACAACAAGCAATCAACATCATCTCAACACATTCCAACACATGTGTGATAGGATAAATACAAAAATATACATATATATGAGGCCTTAACTGGGCATATTAATATATATACAAAATCATTTCTACAATAATGTCTCTAAAACAATGAACATCATAATGATCAAGAACAATAATGTTGGTGCCCAATGAAAGGAGAAAAACTCTAAGGATCCTAGCTAGGGTGAGGAGAAGCCTCTGGATCAGGCTATCTAACATAATTCCCACTTGATGTGGCACCCATAGCAGTACTCGACTCTTCGAAGCATGGTTGTCGTTGATCTCTAGGAACTAAGGCATCATAGAGAGTCTAATAATATGCTACCCTCTGTAACAACTGATCTCGCATTGCATGGAGGGCATCGTGTTCTTCTCTAAGAGTATCTCTCTCTACCATTATCACCTGTAACTAGGCTTTTGCAGCATGTCATCGCTCACTCTTGCTGTCTTGTTCTTCCCTCAAGCAGTCCCTCTCCAATTTCATAGTAGCAACTTGAGCCTCTATGGCCTGTTGTTGCTCTACCTCTGCATCTCTCATGGCTATCATCTGTGCTAACTATATTGCTCCATCTCCAGGTGGTGGTGGACCCAGACCCTGTACTTGGTCCTGTTGCCTTGGATCACCTTGTCCATCATCTCGCCTTGCCTTAGCAAGCTGCTTAATGAAAATCTCAATGCACTGCCTCTCTCATCAACGTCTAGTAATTCCTGCCCTACCTACTACAAGAACATCAGAAAAATCTATAAATCCTAATGGAATGGGTCATTCCCACCATTGATCAAAATATGGGGTACTCCCAGGATCTATTGAACTGACTGGCCAACCTCACTTGAATGGGGAAAGAGCTCTGAAATTTTCTAAGGCTGCATCACGATTGACTTGTAAACCACAGGCATAGACCTCTCTGGTATTCCAACCAAAACAAGCCTCATAAGCATTTGGGAAATGACCTCGTCTCTCTCCAAATCGACGGTAAACCCTATCGGGTAGATATCTCTCGAGTAAAGAGTGAACACAACCAATGAGCCACTGAGTCTGTCTGTAAAATACTAATTTCTCCTAGTCATTAGGCCATGCCTCGCAATCCAAATATGGCCTCCATACAAAACTTGGCATATCATCAAAAACACGATGCCAGTAGGGAAGCTGTCCAGACCATGTATAGTGAAGAAAATCTCCATAATAATAAGAATATGGATCCCTCGGAGTTCGATTCAAGATACCATCAAGCCGAGCAACTGGGATGTGATCATAGGCCCATACATGTAGTAGAGAGACACCAATAGAAATTGATCTCCCTCCACGATATGCAACCTTGTGCATATCTCTGTACAAGTGTGCAAGGAGACATGGGCCCCATGCATATCTAGTGTCGTACTCAAACATTTGCTCCATGCACATACCCCAACCAACATGAAACTACCGGCCCCGCCTATCAGGAATGAGGAGCCTCATAACCAAACCACAGAGAACCAAGGAAACAAGATCAACGCTACCCACAAAATTAGATAAGTCTATCTCTATCTCGTGAACTTGAAGATGTATCACACCAAGTACTTGATGCATGGTGCGGGTTCCCCATCGAACGAAATATGTCACAATCTCTCTGTGAATAGGTAGACAGAGAATCCTCCACACATCCTCCAAGATGATGTTGGTCTCCCCAGTAGGTAGATGAAAGGATGAGGTCTCTGAGTGCCACCTCTCCACAAGAGTAGTCATCATCCCTCTATGGCATCTAATGGTAGACATGTAGTAGATATGCCACAACCCAACAACATCTAAAAAATCTCGCTCTAACTCCTGAAACCCAACGATCAAATTGAATAGATCACACGGTCGTCACTCCCTCAACTAGAGAAAATTAAGAATTTCCTACAACCATTCAACCCATGATGTTAAGGATTTTCTACGAAAAACACAAAACACATCTGAAATGGAAAATAAACGGACTTAAAACTTCAAAATAGTCAAAATCGAAAACCTTTTTTCAAAAGCGATTTTTTTATAGCAAAAGCATTAAAGACAGGCGAAAGTGATAAATTTGTTGTCAAAAGCAAAAAATAAAGGAAATAGCAAAAATTTCAAAAGCGCATATGTATATCAAAAGTGAAATTTTATCACAAAAGCAAACGAAATGAAGATAGAAAATCAAAAGCGCAAAATTTAGGCAAGGGTGAAAAGAAAAAGAAAAAATGTATGTCAAATGCGCATATTTTGAGCTGGTGCGAGCAAAAAAGTCAAAAGTGAGCCAATCATAAACATCAAAAGAAATAAAAATGATGCAAAAGCGAAAAATTCCTAAACCTAACACATTCAACTACTTTGACTTCAGGCATTAATTACACAAAAACAGAAAGACGAAAATAAGAAATGAAAGGGTACATACCAAGGCACCAATGCCTATAGGCCATCCAAACTTGTGTACTGCATTTGCATAATGTGGGGCTCCCTGAATCCTCGCCATAGCTCCTTGACAATCAACAAAATAAGAAATCCAAAGGCAAGAATTTTCTATAGGCTCAAAGTGCAAATGAGGTAATTTGAACCCTAATTACCTATTTTAACCCCTAAAAACCATAATTTTTACTTAGGAAACCTTCCTAGGTTAAAATTAGGAGCTCCTAAGAATGTCTAAACTATCAACAAGAGTTCTATAGGCTTAATTTTTTTCCCTCTATGCATTTGAACTGAAATGAAATAGTGTCGTGAGCTCGACCTCAAAAGTGATTTTTTCAGCCAACCTCTCGAGGGGGCAGCCCAACATCCTACCATCATTCTGTTGACCGCCAGTTGATCTTAACATTGAAATCTTTGAAACAAAGCAACCACTACTTTTTCTGAAAGAGGGGCAAAATGTAGACATGTAAAATTGACTAACATTTATCACACACCCTAAATGACATTTTCTCATAATCAACATCATTATCATCGAATATCACTACATTTCAAATCATTTACATCAAAAGCCCTAATTTTCCTCTATTAATTGAATATTATTACACTATTTAATTAATTCACTTTTTCATCATTTTTGACTAATTAAATAAATTACATTTATTTAATAAAATCCTAATCTAACCTTATTCCTCTTGATTAATTGAATAACCTCAATTATTTAATTATGTCCTAAGTCACTTTATTCCCCTAAGTTAATTAAATTATTACCACTTAATAGTTTAATTAATCACTTTCCCGTAAACATGAATAATTGAATAAATTATTCAAAACACCATCAAAAAGGTCAAATCAAACAAATACAACTTTGTTTGCCAAAGTCAAACATGATTTGCATGTTCAACTCAAAAAGATTAATTAATTAGCCTCACCCACTTCCATGATTGAGAAAATTATGATCCCCCAATTGCTTGATCTGATTGGCTGACTGATCCATCTATTTCTGACTAATCAATCTATTCTTCAATTCCACAGATTATTCAATCTATTTCCTCAATACCACTGAACACTCAAAATGATTTCTTCAATCACATCGATTACATAATCAAAATACACTAATTATTCCCATCTAAATCCTCTCAATGGTTTTGAACCATTGATCAAGATATTCTACTACGCAATCTCGAGAGTTCATTTCAAAACAAAAATTCTATATAACAACCTCATTTCTTCTAAAAAATGATTAGAGAATCAATATCATTTACACAACGAAGTAATGCAGAAATCTTAATCAATCTTTTGACAAAAATTTACACACATCTTCGATCAATACACATATGATCTTCAAGCTTTTACACACACAAATGGAGGATTTGCATTGATATGAACAACCCAACATCTTGGTGAACACACTCCAACATGGGATGGTAATGCCACGTTCCTTGAATTCATTTTATGTTTGTCTCTTTTGATTTCTTTTGTGAATTCATTGTTCTTTGTAGTTTCATTTCATGAGTAATGGGTATGAATCTTAGCATTTTTCTTGTTTAGATTAGTTTATATTCATTGATTTTGATTGCATAGCATCTTCCTAATTTATCGCTTACACAATTTTCACACCATGTAGATGTCTGTGTGTTGTGTGAATGTCCCTAATAGATTTGCAAGTCAGTGGATGTAATTGGGACGTTACATTTCGTGTCACCTGTGAAGTGTAATGCTCCATGCAGTTGAGACCTACCCAAAAATGGCTCTTTTTCCTAACAAATATTATTTTGAACTCACTTTCTCATTCCATTCAACTATAATTCTTCACTCTCATATTTCACTCACTCCACTCTCAAATTCTTCCACTTCATTCTTGCTTCCATTCTTTCTACACCATTTTCTTGCAGGGTTCAAGCTCCACATCACTTTTGCATGTTAATCTTAAACTCCTGAAGCTCTTGTCCTTCCTCTCAGCTTCTCCAAGCTTGTAGAAGGGAGGGTAACTCATTATTTTGTTTTATTATCAATCTTATAGTTAGCATAGTGGTTGTCTTTTCTTTTTGTAGATACTTGAAACTGTCCTAGTGTATGAGCAACACCTTATACTAATTTTCACTTTTTCTCTAATGATTAAATAATAATTTATTATTGTAGAGAAGGGGGATTCACTACTCACGAGTTCTCTTCAGTCAGAGAGCCTCACGGGGTGAACTGGCATAAACCACCTCAAGGAACAATGCAAGAGTTCTAGAATTAGAAAGAGCAAATCACAAGGGTTTTCTGGACAAACTGAAGAGTTTTCGGCCATAGGACGTTAGCACGAAATATGGACAATGTGGCGTGCTGGTGTCCTAGAGGCGTGCTGGCGTATCGTACGAACCAGGAACTAAGTTTATCACAGAAAAATAATAGAGTGACTACTAGCAATCTAATTACTGAGAACTTCCAGAGTATAGGAAAAAGACAAAATACAATAGAACTGGAATAAAGTGAAATAAAAATGATAAAGATAATAGTAGGTAGAAAGGAAACTCTCATAACGACGCAAGTGATGAATCCTCTAGCACATGAATATCTTAATTACCTACATGCGTAAGATCTAGAGAAAGTGTTGGGACTATATAGGGGTTTGCCTTAGTCAAACCCCCATTTTGGTGTTCCCACCTCCACGGATAGCCAAATAGATAGAGAAAGAAAGTATGCGATGAGTGATAAAAGAAAACCTCACTTGAGGAGGAGAACCTGTATCATAGAATGTAGGTGATAAAAGCAATCCCCACTTGAGGAGGAGAACCCGTATCAAGAAATATAGATGCAATAGATAAGGGATGTGTGGAATCCCAAGATGCTCACAAGCACAAGGTAACGGAGATAGCAGTTGCAAGGATGAAGGAAGCTAAAGAGGGAGAGATAGTTGCAAGATCCAAGAGAGTTGCAAAGGGTGCTGCGAGAGCTTGAGAGTGCTTGAAGCTGCTATTATAAGTGAGGGATTTGTGCAAGCAAGATAGTAGGAGAAAGAGAGGAGGAAAAGGGAGGAGCCAAAGCTGGAGAGAAGTTAGGAGCACTTAGCAGGAGCCATAAGATTGAAAAGATAGCATATAAAGAGATAATATAAGCTTCTCGAGCGGTTACAAGGCGTCCCTAGCCATTACCACTGACAAAAATCGTTGACAAGTGGCAAAAATGCATAAAAATAGTTATTTGAATGTTGAAACATTGTAGGATGCTAGCACAGTGTGTGGACATTTGTGTGGTGCGCTAGTGTCTAGACACATCACATTACAAAATGACACAAACGGGAAAAGCAAAAGATTTAACACACAGTTGGCGCACGAAGGTAGCTATTGAAAAGGGGTGTTGAGCATCCTGACAGGGGAAAAAGGAATGATGCAGGGGCTAAAATGAACCTACACAAGTACTAAGGGAGTGGACACTTAAGCAGATGCAAGAATGTATGTGAAATTGCAAGGGGTTCAATTTTATGACTTTACATTTTTCCCCCACTTTAGCGGGCATATGAATCTACACTAATATGCACACTAAAGGAAATCTACTAAACATAAATAACATCCCAATTCCAAAAGGATATTGTAGAGGAAGTAGATAACTCTTCAAACCAAGGAAGCATGCCCCCAGGCTGAAGACCTACGAAACAAATGCATTAGACAAGAAATACTTGTAGAATACAACAATGTTAGAATATAAAAACACACACACACATGCACCTAAATAACTAACAAAATTTGAGTCAACAAAGTGAAAGAGATCTCGATGTAAAAGGTTGTCTCAATAGTATGCATTGTCCCCAAATTAAGAAATAACACATAGAAGAATTCTCAAATTGAGAGAGGAAGGGTATATACTCAGGATGAAGAAGATGCAGATCTTTGATCTGATATATACAAAAGAGAAGAGAGAGAGAAAAGAGAATTTAAGAGGGAGAAAGGAATGAAAATTCCAAGAGAGATGGCTCCACAGGTACTCTCTCTTGAGGAGGTTCAAATAGAAGGACCCCGTAGCTCCATAGAACTACGAAGTTGCACAAAGTACACCGAAGGCCCTTGGACCAATGATGGACAAATCCTGCAGGATCAAAGCGTGTCACAGACCTGTAGACCTGCAAGAAGGCAACCCCCAAGTTCTCTCTCATGAAGGAAGCCCAGTGAAGTAAGCGCCTTATAAGCTCATAGACCTGCAAGGAGGCGTCCCCCAAGATCTCTCACATGGAGGAAACCCATAAATGTAAGTGCCTTATAGGCTCGAAAACCTACAAGGAGGTGTCCCCCAAGATCTCTCATATGAAGGAAACCTAGAAATGTAAGTGCCTTACAGGCCTGTAGACCTGTAAGGAGGCATCCCCCAAGATATCTCACATGAGGGAAACCTAGAGAATGGGACTCCAAAAATTCGAATGGAAAGCGACTTTCCAGGCACACCTACAAAGAGACATGTTTACCCACAAATAGAACACGTCTGAGAACAAAGCGGCTACACAAGAAATCAAGCGGATAGTCACGCAAACCGTCAACAAGTTGGAAGGATTTCAAAGGGGTCCCTTGTGAACGCTTCAAAAGAAGAGGGGTCCACTCAAGGGACACACTATTTGAAAGGAAAAGTCTAGTCAGGCTGCCCCCAAGCTAGACGCAAATGATTTCACTCCTAAGAAATTTTTTCAAAGGGGTCCCTTGGGAACCCTTTAAAAGAGAAAATGGGTACACTCAAGGGACGCGTTAGTGAAAGATAGAGCGAAGAGAGGGGGTCCTTAAGAAGGACACAAGTCTCCAAAAAAAGTTATCACTGCCCCCAACATACATGGGAGGAGAACCGTGCAAGATATTTAGAACATACAGGACATAGGTAATCCTCAATATCACTTGTCATTTGAAAAAGAGGTAGGTGCATCGATAAAATGGGAGTTTTATGGCGCCAAAATCACAAATTTGTTGTATTTTATCCTTCAAGGCCTTACATTCACTAGTGGAATGGTCAGACACTCGATGGTATACACAGAAAGAATTTTTTTCTTTATCATGTTCATGAGATTTCTTGCGTGTAGGAGGAGGAAGAGTAACCAAGTGTGATTTTAGAAGCCTCAACAAGATACACTCTTGATTAGATAAATAATGAGGAGTAGGAAGCAACCCTTTCTCTTGTGAAGAAGAGTTTGATTGCTTAGAAGAAGAAGACACAAAGATAGAAGACAAGGGTGGATGAATCAATCCACGAGAACAAGGTTGAGTGGAATTCATGTCACTCAACCATGGCTTCCATTTAGATTGTCCATTCAAGCAACCAAGCCCCAAACTACGCTTACAGGGTGTGAATTCTATAGGGACCTAAATTCCTTGTTCATTATGCCCACAACCTTTATTCCCATAGCCATATTTAGAGGCAAGCCTAAAGCCAGGGCCATAACGTGTTTGCAAATATTGAGGAGGAGGATCTTCATAGGGAGCATTGTCCCAACAATGAGGATCACACTCCTCTATGGGATTTCCATCATCCTTATTAACAAGACTGCCAACATTATCCTCTTTTGTAGAAGCGTAATCATCTTTAGATAAAGGAGTGTTCATGTCAGGTTCACCAAAATGTAGAGAAGGTGGATTCACTACTCATGAGTTCTCTTCAGTCAGAGAGCCTCATGGGGCGAACTAGCCTAAAATACTTCAAGGAACAACGTGGGAGTTCTAGAATCAAAAAGAGTGAATCACAAAGGTTTTCTGGACAGACTGACGAGCTCTCAATCAGAGGACGTCAGTGAAGAATACAGATGACAACGCCATACGCTGGCGTCCCAGAGGCGCGATGAAATCTTCTATAGACTAGGAACTAAGTTTATCACAGAAAAACAATAGAGTGGCTACTAGCAATCTAATTACTGAGAACTTCCAGAGTATAGAAAAATGACAAAATACAATAGAACTAGAATAAAGTGAAATAGAAATGATAAAGAGAATAGGAGGTAGAAAGGAAATTCTCACAACCATGCAAGTGATGAATCCTCCAACACGTGAATATCTTCAATATGTGCATTCATAAGATCTGGAGAAAGTGTTGGGGCTATATATGGGTTTGCCTCAGTCAAACCCCCGTTTTGGTGTTCCCACCTCCATAGATAGGAAAATAGATAGAGAAAGGAAGTATGCGATGAGTGATAAAAGCAAACCCCACTCGAGGAGGAGAACTTGTATCACAAAATGTAGGTGATAAAAGCAATCCCCACTCAAGGAGGAGAACCTATATCATGAAATACAGATGCAATAGATAAGGGATGTGTGGAATCCCAAGATTCTTGCAAGCACAAGGTAAGGGAGATAACAGTTTCAAGGCTTAAGGAAGCCAAAGAGGGAGAGATAGTTGTGAGATCCAAGAGAGTTGCAAAGGGTGTTGTGAGAGCTTGAGAGTGCTTGAAGTTGCTATCACAAGTGAGGGATTTGTGCAAGCAAGATAGTAAGAGAAATATAGGAGGAAAAGGGAGGAGCCAAAGTTGGAGAGAAGTTAGAAGCACTTAGTAGGAGCCATAAGATTGAAAAGATAGCATATAAAGAGAGAATAGAAGCTTCCCGAGCGGTTACAAGGTGTCCCTAGCCATTACCACTAACAAAACTCACTAACAAGTGGAAAAAATAAATGAAAATAGTCATTTGAATGTTGAAAGATTGTAGGATGCTATCGCGGTGTGTGGACGTCTGCGTAGTTGGTGCGCGAAGGTAGCTGCTGAAAAGGGGTGTTGAGCATCCTAAGAGGGGAAAAAGGAATGATGCAGGGGCTAAAATGAGCCTACACAAGTACTAAGTGAGTGGAAAGTAAAGCGGATGCAAGAATGTATGTGAAATTGCAAGGGGTGCAATTTTATGACATTACATTTTTCCCCCACTTTAGCAGGCATATGAATCTACACTAATATGCACACTAAAGTAAATCTACTAAACATAAATAACATCATGATGCCAAAAGGATATTGTAGAGGAAGTAGATAAATCTTCGAACCAAGGAAGCATGCCCCTAGGCTGAAGACCTAGAAAACAAATGCATTAGACAAGAAAGACTTGTAGAATACAACAATGTTAGAACATAAAAATACACACACACATGCACCTAAATAACTAACAAGATTTGAGTCAACAAAGTGAAAGAGACCTCGATGTAAAAGGTTGTCTCAATAGTATGCATTGCCCCCAAATTAAGAAATAACACATAGAAGAATTCTCAAATTGAGAGAGGAAGGACATATACTCATGATGAAGAAGATGCAGATCTTCAATATGGTATATACAAAAGAGAAGAGAGAGAGAAAAGAGAATTTAAGAGGGAGAAAGGAATGAAAATTCCAAGAGAGATGGCTCCACAGGTACTCTCTCTTGAGGACATTCAAATAGAAGGACCACGTAGCTTTGTAGAACTATGACGTTGCATAAAGTACACCGAAGGCCCTTTGACCAATGATGGACAAATCTCGCAGGATGAAAGCGTCTCACAGGCCTGCAGACTTGCATGAAGGAAACCCTGAAGTTCTCTCTCATGAAGGAAGCCCAGTGAAGTAAGTGCCTTATAAGCTCATAGACCTACAAGGAGGTGTCCCCCAAGATCTCTCACATGGAGGAAACCTAGAAATGTAAGTGCCTTACAGGCCTGTAAACCTGCAAGGAGGCGTCCCCCAAGATCTCTCACATGAAGGAAACCTAGAAATGTAAGTTCCTTATAGGCCTGTAGACCTATAAGGAGGCGTCCCCCAAGATCTCTAACATGAGGGAAACCTAGAGAATGGGGCTCCACAGAGTTAGATGGAAAGCGGCTTTATAGGAACACCTACAAAGTGACATGTTTACCCACAGATAGAACATTTCTGAGAAAAAAAGCAGCCACACAGGAAATCAAGTGGATAGTCACGCAACCATTGACAAGTTGGAAGGCTTT
>VDFB02276133.1:0-26065 GCA_007258455.2 Sequoia sempervirens | reverse complement strand
AGACTAAAAATCCATTAAATAAGTCATGGTGGTATTTGAACAAATTCATGTTTTCCTTGTTAAAGTAATTGCGTTTATGAACACAAAATTTGGAAGCATCCAAAAAGCAACATAACCTTCACATTAAGAATTTAATTAGAGAAACCTTTTAAATATTTATTTTAGAATCACCGACAAATTAACATAACCTTTAAGTGATTGAACACAAATTTTATTAATTTGAAGAAAGAAGCAACAACAAACACAGGACAATGGCACAACCTTAGTGAGGGTAAAAACCTCACTTGGGTTGAAAGAAGGTTGTGTTGGATACTAAAGACTATCAGAGACATCACCCTAATATCATCGTTGAGCTATCCAAGGAAGAATAGTCGAAGCCAAACATGTATTGGTGTTGAAGGTTTTTTGTAGAGAGCAGAGTAAAACATGTATTGGTGCCTAAGGCAATGAAGACTCTAGAAGATGCGCGTAGGAAATGAGTGAAAATGAGTAGGATGTGTGAGGTTTTGGAGTATTAAATGATCTAAGGCCTTGGAATTATGCGCCATTTAGGTTGAGTAAATGGGGACACAAGTGGCTAGATGAAAGGGACTGAGGAGAAAACACATGATAAATGTGAGAAATTGGACATACAAGGTGGAGACTGTTTAGTTTTCACGTGTTTGTTAGATCCATTGCTAGGTCTCCGCCATGCAACCTCTAAGGGTGGACTCGACCAACGATCGATTAACTGTCCAAATAGGGAAATAATGAACATGTCAAACCAACTGAAACATAACATAGAACATATTTATAACATGTAGCAAATTTAATCTAATTGACTAAAAACAAAATTGATAGATCCATCAAAAATTACATGACATCATTATCATTGATTATTTAACCTTCGAAAATTGAGTGAACCATTGTGAGCCCACCTCCCCTAATACCATGCTAGATATATAAAAAGACATTTCCAAAACAGAACATTGTAGTTCGTGCCGAAATGCACGAAACAATCTCATGAACTTTTGAAAAGGAGCCTCAACGATGCCACATGGCCGACCTCAATCGGACTTCAAAAAACCTTGTGGAACAATTTTATCGTCAACCCGTTTTTCTCCTATTTCTAAAATTCCGTAGCTACTTTGATCACATGAGACATCCCTTGTGAAGGTCATCTCTCTGGCTCTGTTTTTATTAATTTATATGACTTTTTTTCTCTTAAATCTGTCTCTGAAATCAGCTGAGCGATCCAAATCAGGGTTTGCTTAATAGTTTTACGGTTTTACCTTTATTTGTCTTGGAAGCTGATTTTGAAAGTTAGTCAAACTAAGAAGGAATGGCTCGCATATACGTGGGGAACTTGGATCCTCGTGTAACCGAGCGGGAGCTGGAGGATGAGTTCAGAGTCTTTGGTGTATTGCGCAGGTGGGGTTTTCTCTCTTTTTTCCAGAGGACGTTGATTTTGCCAAGGTTTTAGCTCTTATTTAGGGTTTCTAGGGTTTTATGGATTGTGTTTGAATACTTTTTTTTAATTTTTATGTCATAGACTGTGTACTGAGTACAATGCAGCATGAGTAAAGATCCCATGTCGATCGATATATCGCTAATTTCCCTGCCAATTTCCCTGCTATTCATTGCATTCACCTGTGTCGTCAGGGTTATTTTATTTTGGTAGCTGAGGTGAGCATGACCGTACATCAGTTGGCATGCGTAATCCATAATGAATGTGAGAATAACCTTTCCTTTTTACTAACAGGAAAAAATAATTTTCAGCTATGTTCCACGAAGTCTACTTTTTGAGGGGGGAAGAATCACAGGAATGCAAAAGAGGGATTCTTGGTACTTCCAAAATTTTAGGACTGTTACGTAAATAGTTAAACGCCGCAGGGCTAGGTAACTGGGTCAGGGATGGGAAACTGAAGGTTGGAGATGTGTCCCTGTGGAATCTAATTATTTTGTAAATAATATACGGTGCAAACAAAGGTCTCGCTGTCGATTGGTACACATTAGATAGACTCTAGATGGGAGGAGCTACATCCCAAACAGTGAATCTACTATAGTCAGACAAGCAATATGGCTGCAGTCTTCAAGATAGAAAAGACTGAAAACTAAATTATCCATAATTCTAACTTAATAGCTTGCTGGTCCCATTGACTATCCATTTACCTAACATTAGTTAATGCTAGAGAATCTCACCTACTTCTTTCATGTATTCAAGCTTCCTTCCATTTTTTTTATGCAAACAACAATTATCATATATTTGATTCTTATTGGTTGTTGCTTAAATCCGTGGCAATTAAATCCTGAGTTCTTGCCACGGATTTCTGAAATCACCCCTGGGCAATACAGTTGTGATCAGAATGGACAGGGAGAATTCTGTGTTTGTAGTTATGTTGGTGGAGACTCAATAATCTCTACTTACTTAGTTACTTGGTCCTCCAACACACTGTAGTTTAGATTATTGGGAAAGAAGCTTGAAAGTTTTTGATATGACTGATTCATTCATAGAATTTAGTGAGATTTTTCCTCTACTTACTTAGTTCCTTGGTCCTCCGACACAGTGTCATTTAGATTCTTGAGAATGAAGCTTGAAAGTTCTTGATTTGACTGGTTCATTCAAAGAATATGGTGAGATTCTTCCATGACTTTATTCTTTTGGGTATCAAGATGACTTCTATTGTGCCTTAATGATTTGACATATTGGAGCGTTTTCTGTGAAGTTGTGAACATGGTTTGTATTGAATAAAAAATCCACTTTTGCATGGTCAAAGAGTTTAGTGGTAAACAACCAAGCCTTGTAAAATTATTTTCTCAGTTTGGTCTTTGGGACAAATATAGATCCATGAAAGCCCTGTCAAAAGTGGTTACTATTCTGTGGCTGGACCTTTATACATGTACAAGCTACACTAACTTGTTAGTTGTTGCCAATTAAATATGGGAAAATTTTTACCCATAAGTGGAGTGGATCATTAGGCAGATAAATCCATATTGAAGTGGACCACATTGGAAAATAAGCACAGTTAAAATAAGGAATTGAAGTGCATTTTTTATAACTAGGCATTTTACTTGATTTTTCCAAATTTCAATATGATTTCAAATCAAACAGTAAAGAAGACCCAAGAGGACTTAAAAAAATGAATCTTTCCTTTTAAACAAAAGACCATCTGGAGGTGATAAATCCAGAGGGCCTGATGTAAGATGCTGAAGGCTTACTCTCACTGATACGTTCAATCTGTGACAAGTTTAGACCTAAATTTGGAGGGATTATTTTTAAGTTTGGATTTTGTTGCCCTTCATCTTAGTAGGAGGAAAAGAATGTGGAAACTGCCCAAAAGGAATGAGAAAGGTTGTTATCAAGATGGGTGCAGAGAGCTAGAAGCCAGGATGTAGTGTGCTTTGGTAAAAAGGAGAATGGTTGTAGTTGTAGGGAAAGCACCTGGTCCTCTTACCTTGTGTAACATGGGAAACTAAACTACCATGTGAAAAATTATCTTTTCTGCCAATTTCACTTGTTGATGTTATGAAGTGCACAATTAATGGCACTAAACTAAACTACCTTGTGTAATATGGGAAACTAAACAACCATATGAAAAATTATCTTTTCTGCCAAATTTCACTTGTTAAAATGTTGTAAAGTGCACAATTGATGGCAATCATTTCAATGCAGAATAAATATTTTGTATCAAACCTTTTCATGATTATGTGGCAATTTTTTTTGTTTTCAATGAAATTTTGTGAATGAAGCAAAATGCTGATACTGACATTTTTATAGTGATATTCATTTTTTATTTGTATTATCAATGCTAAGATTTTCTTTTGTCATTGTGTGCATGTTTTTGTAATCAGTTCCTTTGCATACATTTGACTTTGTGTTTATTCAATTGTGAATTATTTTGAATTTTTTCTGAGCTACTTTTTTTGCTTGAGCTATATATCCCTCTGCTGTGAATAGCTGGGCTTGTATAATGTTTGATTCACAAAAGCAGATATCAGGAAAATATCACAATATATCATGATATGTTTGATTTTGGCTGGTGATCCAGTTTTCCCGAAAATCTTGCTGTTTTGGAAATATTGTTGATCAAACTACAATAGTTTGACCTAAGACATTGCTTAAAATATTAATTTTTTTAAATATCAGGAAAATATTTTGAGTTTTCTTGTTTTATTTTCTATATATAAGCCAAAATATATTTGCTCACTAATATTATCGGATTTTTAAATTTTTTCTTCTGATAATGCAAAATAAGAATAGAGAATCTTTTGGTTTTTTCTGCAGGATCTGACATTCTCGTCCTCTTCATTTATTGCCTGCATTTCATCTTAATTTTTTGCAGGTTTGGTGCCTTTTTGTGGTTTAGAAATATTCTACGAACTTTTATTCTCCCCATATTTATTTACTTTTGTTATTTGCATTCCTGGCAAATTTCACAAATCAAGTTCCTGCTGTCATAACTATTGCACTTTCATTCTTTGACCACACACCACATCTCCATATTTTCCGTAAATTAATTCCTGGCTTTTCTTTTCCGGTGCCCCATTTTGTACATTTTTAATTCCTTTTCCAAAAATCACTTCAACTGTTTGCACTCCTTTGCAAATTTCATTGCATAATCTTGTCTATTCTTCTTATTCCCTAACAAAAGTTATCATAATTAGGGTGCCACATAGGATAAAAAGTCATTTTCTTTATTATTATTTCATGTGTTCTTTTAATTCGGCTTTTTAATTTTAATTTTTTTACTTTATTTATTTTTATTAAGAGGGGTGAATGCTTTTGACTTGGAACTATGAACTGGTGAGGCCACAAATGGGGGCCCTCATCCCCAATATAAATTCTCTAACAATTACACCCCAATGGGGTTTGAACCATGATGGCAAGAATAACAACACAACAACTTAACCATCTCACCATGCCACTATTGGCAATTTTTTACTTTATTTATTTAGATTTTATTATTTTAAATTTTTTATTTATTTATGTAGTATATATATATATTTGGTTTTTGTTTTATTTTATTTTTTAAGTGTGTGCATATATATTTGTATGCATTTCTAGTTTTTTATTCAAATGTATGTTGTTTCTCTATTAGTATTGATCATTATTTTGGATTTCTTTGTAGTTTGTACTTTTTTGTAGCTTGACATTTGTATTTTATAATTGATTTTTAGGGTTTGAACTTTGAACTTGAAGTAACTGCACGAATAGATTTTAGCTTCTCCTAATAGTTTTTCTTAGAAATAACAAACTTCCTTTCTATGTATTTGGCAGCTAAGTCACAAGGTTCAAATTCGAATTCGAGTTCGGCAACATTGAAATTCGGATGAAGTTCGGCAAGGAAAAAATGCGAAAAGTAAAAAATTCGGATTAAATTCGCCTTATGTAATTTTTATTTTTATTTTTATAAATATAAGTAATATATCCACAAAATTGTTTAAAGGAAATTAAATAATATTACAAGTATATAAAAACTAGTAAATATTATATATACTAAAATATATATAATGCAAAACATTTTCTTATATATATAATATATAATATATAAATTATAATATAATATATAAATTATAATATAATATATAAATATAATATATTTTTTCTCATATATATAACTTATAAGTAAAAATAATTTATTACATATAAAATTATATTAAAAATATATCAAAACACAATATAAAGGTAGCAGAGTTATAACCGAAATGCTTGTCACGGAGCAATCTGACTGCAAATAAAGATTTATGATGTTCCAAGCTACCGAGGATCTCCTCGTGGGATCGAGGCTACACCCAGCCCGTGAAGAATAGATAGTGCAAGTGTGACGTAGGTATTGGTGGTATTGCACGAACCATTGCAAGAACTCCCGTGCCCACACATATTGCCCGCTGTGCGGAAACAAAGGAAATTCAAGGGATATTATGGTTGCGGGGACCCGATGAAGTAGCGGATATACGTGAAGGTCACTGGCACCCGCAGAGAAATTGCCTGCAATCGATGGAAAACTCAGTGCTTGCATTTTGATTACCCTTTGGCGCACATTAGAAGACGACACGTCAGTGGATGAAATACGGCGAATTTCAACGAATTTAAAACAAAACTTTCAGATTCGGTGAAATTCGAACTTCATGCTTGAAGTTCGCCGAACCTTGTGACACAGGTGAAATAAACCAGTTTATTAACAATGTTCAAATCAGAAGCTACACTAATCTAATTTAAAACCGAAGTAGGAGAGCTGGGAATGGAAATTAGAAATGAAACTATGCTACTGAAGAAAATTTGAGAAAAAAGGTTAGGACATGTCTATAAAAAAATGAGGCTAAGCAAAGTATCCCTGGAAAATTTCTCCTGAATCTAAGCACTTTTCAAAATAGGGTGTTGCTGCTTGCAGTTGGGAGTTGGTGTCTTCCTGGATGCTGGTGCCCAGGAGCTTTATATAGCCTTCAATTTTTTTGGAAATACTTGTGCAAATTCTCTGATGCTCACTATGCTTGCAAAATTTGAGCATCATGCTCCAGAATAGATATCTAACCAGCTAAGTTGGGGACACGAAATTTTGAGTGTGCTTTATGGGAAACTGCCTCAGTCAGTCTTCTATTTCGCTTATTCCAGCCTCAACAATGGCACATAGGAATGATTGGAGTGTGTGAACCCTAGTGTGGATGTCAATTGTGGTATATGCAGAAAAATAAATGTCTAGAATACAAACTGGAGGTGTTATTCTATGCTCTACTGGAGTGCAAGTGTGATGAGGGAAAAGAGGATAGTGGAGATCACAAAATTTAGAAAATAGAGAGAAAAGGAATAAGGGAAAGCTTTTAAATCTGCATACTAAGATAATGGTAAAGGTTTTGGCATGGTATCAAAGGAATATGGAGAAATGGAGGAAGCTGTGGTTGGAAGGAAATAGGAGGATTAGTGGTAAGGGAATGGAGAGAGGAGAAGGATTCAAGGTGACCAATGGCTTTGTGGCACAATGGGGGCTTCTAGTCTTCAATATTCCATCCTCTAGCTTTGTGCCCTACCTCTAGCACTTGTTTGGAGCCAAACCAACATAAGCATGGACTCTTCTTTGAACTTCAGATAGCTTGAGTGAGACTGAGAATAGAGTGATCAATTGAGTGAAAATCAAGTGAACCCAATGAACCGTAACAAATGAGGCAAAAACTAGCTTTATAGGTGAAATTGTGCAAGATAATTGTGGAAAACATAGTAAGTTTTAGGGTTACAATGTGTCAGAGCCAAAACCTAAAATTTGAACATGGACACAAGCAATGGGGTGACGCTTGTATCTGGATGTGAGCATCAAGGGGTTCCCAGTGACCCGAGTGATACAACTGCTTAAACTTCTAGAGATGAAAGGGGGTGCGGTCCTAAGGCTGTTTCTCCAGGTATCGCACGTTTTTGACTGGTTCAAAAATCAGCAAATTGGCTGAATGATGCCTAATTGTGACTAGGGGTGTGGACACCAAAATGAGTGCAAAACTGTAGGGTGAAAGTTGCAAAATAAGCAAAATTTCAAACTTACTGTTGCACACTATGCAGTGTGCACCGTAATCAGTGATCTCAAAATTAATGAGAAAAATCCAAATTTCAGAATTCATGGCATGCACTCTTCTTTACTTTCACTCTCTCACTCTCCATGCAATTAGGATGGCTTTAAATATAAAAACATCACTTATCTCTTACTCATTTTTATTTGAATTTTTCTGCATATTTTGGGTTCTTGATATTTCGCTGAGTATATCCTGAGAAATTGAAAATATCTTATATCTTTTTGTTTGCTGAGATATTTCCAAGACATTTCCTTCTATGGTTTGGTTGGTATGCATTTGTGAGCTAGTCTTTTTTTCCATGCATCATAATACTGAGCTTTTTTGAGATAAGAGATTTCGTATTGGTTGCATGTGACCCATATCGATGCACGACTCCATGCTAGTATTCCATTTTCTTATTTTTGGCAACTCATTTCTTAAGATTTCTAGACATTACTTGATGATAGTTTCTACTTCTCTATTGTAGGGAGATTCAAGATGAGCAACTGGAAATCTACTAGGCATTGGCCTTTGACCTGGATTTTTTTGGTGATTAATTTGTATTTCTTTGTCTTTAGATTTTTTTTTTTGGTCAGTAATTTGTATTTAATTTATTGATATATAAAATGCAATACATATAGTAAGAGTTTTAGACCTCCAATACCTGCTCAAAGTCCTTGACTTTGCCCTTCAAACTACTCCTACAAGGACTAAATCCAACACCCCCAAACCCAGCCGCCAATAAATTCAAAAGACCCTTCATATCTCAACAGAGATTGTAAAAGCTTACATACAGAAAATTAGCAAAACCCCCCTTAAACATCCATTACACTGCAAAACACAGCCATGAAAAGAAACCACTAACAAACCCTAAAACTAAAAACGCCTCCAGGATCACTTTCTTTCAGCTCTTTATACTCAGCTGCATCCTACTCACAAACCAAAGGATGCCTCTTTCTTGTCACCAGCACTATACCACCGCACCTCTTATTTCAAAAAGGCACCGACTTCATTATACATAAGATTTAAAAAACAAAGACTTTCTCAGATGTGCTGTTGCCTTTCAAAGACACACCTGGCAGCACACAAATGCTGGGACGTCCAAAACACTCCCTCAAAAACTGTTTATCTATATGGACCCTCTCCAAGCTGCCGAGACCCTCTCCAAGCTGCCAAGCTCGAACACCACCATTCTTCAAGAAAAAACATGAGGATCGCCAGATATCATTGGAGACTTCTTTGTTGAGAGTGTTGCTCGAACTAACTACTACCTTCCCTTACGACCAATTGCTCTGGATTTAACCCCAACAAGACTTCCAACGAACCCATTTAACCACACTGATCCCTCCCTTCCCTCATTTTCAGGAACAAGAGTTTCTGATCATGCACTATCCAGATTCTCCAATCCTTGAAAATCTTCCAGACGCAATTCCCCTTCCTGGTCAAAAGTGAGTGCCCACTTTGAAAGTTTGTCTGCCACTCTATTGCCCTCTCGTCTAATATGGCTGACCATAAAGTCCTCAAAAGAGTTCAACTCACCTACAATCAAGGAAATATAACCCTGCACATGCCATGCATTGATCCCCCCATTTTTAATAGCTTGTATAATAACAAGTGAGTCTCCCTCCAAATGTAACTTTTTAAAACCTGAGCATCGAGCCAATCTAACCGCAAGTAGTGCTGCAGCGGCTTCAGCCTCATTGTTGGTGCCTATCTTTAACCTCTTTGCACCACACTTTACCATATCTCCTTTCTCATTCCTAATCACAAACCCCGCCCCAGAGGGCCCCGGGTTTGATTGAGCAGCACCATCAAAATTCGCCTTATGCCATCCTTCAGCCGGGGGTTCCCATATTGCACTCTGCTTTTCCTTCTTTCTAACATAATTATCTGCCCATGCCCCATGCCTTATCTTTATACCAGGCCACAGCTTCTGAATCCTTCCATCCTCCATTGTGAAAGGTAGGGACGCTGAGCTAGATTGGGATGCTGCTGCTCCAACCACCTCCTCAATAGCCTGATTAAGCCTGCCTAAAATTCTTCTTTCAACTTCCCATTTGTCCATAAAGATTCTACGGTTTCTCTCTTTCCATAACTCCCAAACTAACAATGATGGACTTGAAATCCATATACTTGATAAAGCTGATTTGCTTGGAGGCAGTGGCCAGCTTTGAAAAACCCCACTCAGAGAGTTTTGCATTGGCCCGATCTAGTTCAAATTCCCTTTTAAATTTGACCAGTACTTTGAGGCTACCTCACATCGAAGGAGAAGATGATCCACAGCATCCTCTGCAGCCCCACACATTACACACTTAGAAGGACCTGCAAAACCAAGACGTTTCCTTCTTTCTCCGGTTAGAATCCTTCCTTTCACGGCTAGCCATGCAAAAGCACCCGCCTTGGGGAGACAATTCTTACTCCAAAACAGATCACTTCTCCTTGATGGCTCATTCTCCCTGCCTTCTAAAAGTTGATAGCCCAATTTAACTGAATAAACCCCATCCCGATACCTGCACCAGATGAATCGGTCCTCTTCTCCGGTGATAAGAACTTTCCGTTGATCAAGAACCTCTTTTAATAGCCTTTGTTGCTGTTCAGACAGCCCTGCTCCAGACAAATCTTTCCAACCCCAATCTTCCCCCAATACCCCTTGCCTAGCCACCAAATAATCTCGAACTCTGTCACCCCAAAGGGGCACAAGTGTATCTCTGTTCTCCATCATACCCTCCTCTTTTAACACTGGAAACCCAGCCCAAGAATCATCCCAAAATTTTGATTTTGCCCTGTTTCCAATCTGCCATGTAACATGATCAATGATTACCTTTCTACAACTTGATATGAAGTTCCAGACGGCTGAGCCTTTGGGTGGGTTTCTGATTGTTAAAATTCTATGATTTTCCATAGAGTCCAAATATTTAGTTCTCATTACTCTAACCCATAGCTGGTTCGGGTTAGTGTAAAGGTTCCAAACTAATTTTGCTCCGAGGGCTTCATTCATTTTGTGCCAATCCCTTCAGCCTGCCCCACCCTTACCTTTTGATAAACAAATTTTCTCCCACGCCAATAAAGGGATTTTATCTTGTTCACTAGCTCCGTTCCAAAAGAACTTCCTCATTCTCTGATTAACTGCCTTAATAACTTTTCTAGGGATCTTCAAACACATCATTGAAAAGATCGGGATAGCCGAGATTACTGATCTAAGCATCAAAATCCTACCCGCAGAGGTGAGCCACCTGCTTTTCCAACCATCCATTTTGGATAAACAGCTGTCCACCAGACCCTTCCATAACTCTGATTTATTAGCTCCACCAAAAAGTGGGATGCCCAAGTACTTGCTTGGGAGGTTACCCACCCTCATACCAAGGACTCTACAAACCTCTCTTTGATTAGCAGGGGCAGAATTAAAGAAATATATTTCTGATTTGTGCCAATTGACACGCTGCCCCGAAGCCTCTTCATATTCATCTAATGTTTTTTTAATCACCCTAGCTTCCCTTACAGAGGCCTCTCTAGCTAAGAAGGTATCATCTGCAAATTGCAGATGTGACAAAGGCTCAATCCCATCAGCTATCTTGATGCCCTTCCATTGCCCCTCACCACACTTCTTTGAGATCAACCTTCCAAGAACTTCCGCCAAAATAATAAAAAGAATGGGGGACAGAGGATCCCCCTGTCTAATCCCCTTATTTGGGTCAAAGAAACCCTGTGGGCTTCCATTAACAATTACTGAGAAGCGAGGAGAACTAATACAGCTACTAACCCAAGAAATCCAATCAGACTTAAACCCAAATTTTGCCAACACCTGAAGAAGAAAGCCTTGATTTACCTCATCATACGCTTTCTTAATATCTATCTTCACCATCATCCTTTCAGTTTTCGCCAACCGGATGGAGTGGACAGCCTCGTGTGCTATAATGATGCCTTCATATATGGATCTCCCAGGGGCAAATCCACTCTGCTCATTGGATATCACTGAATCTAAAACCACTTTGAGCCTGTTTGCTATAACCTTAGAAATAACCTTGTATATTGTGTTGCAGAGGGAGACCGGTCTGAACTCATCAAAAGAAATACAGCAGCCTTCTTAGGGATCAAAGCTATGAACGTGTTGTTAAAGTCTTTAAGGATGAACCCCCCTCTTCTTGACTCTTCAACCATACCCAGAATATCAGCCGCTAAAACATTCCAAAACTTTTGATAAAAAAGGGTTGGGAACCCATCCGGCCCCGGAGATTTGTCTGCACCTAAACCAAAAACAGCCTTCCTCACCTCCTCCAAAGAAACTGGATCCATGAGCATTTTATTATGGTTTTCAGCCACACAAGGGGGAATAACATTGAGAGTTGGATGAGGGTCATTTAAACAACCAGCATCACCATTAAACACATTAGAGAAGAACCTCACCGCCTCCATATTTATCTGATCAGCCTCTGTAAGCAATTCACCATTTTCATTTTTGATAGAGAAAATCTTGTTATGAGTCCTCCTTACTTTTACCGAGGTGTGGAAAAATTTAGTGTTTCTGTCACCCTCCTTTAGCCATGTCTCCCGGGATTTCTGTTTCCAGAAAGATTCCTCCCTAGCAAGGGTTTCCACATATTGTTTATTTAAATCCTTCTCACTCCTAAAGGCTTCTTCATCCATCCCCTGAGATATAATTTGGCTATGCAGCACTTTTAACTCCCCTTCTAACCTTAATTTCTCATTGAAAATATTCTTAAAGGACTCTCTATTCCATTTTTTAATCTGTTCTTTCAAATGCTGCAACTTTTTGAAAAAAGTAAAAGCTTTATTACCAGTGAAAACTGGAGAATGACGCCACCAGCTCTCTACAAGAGATTTGAAATTGCTATCCCTCAGCCACATTGCTTTGAACTTGAAAGGGCATCTATCTGGGGCTGTGTCGTCTTGAATCCTGACACAGATCAGGTAGTGATCAGAGCCAGTAATCGGTAATATTTCAGCCACACAAGTCCAACGAGTGCCAGACCAATCCCCAGCAATGAAGAAGCGATCTAATCTCTCAGCAATGTTTAAAAAGCCACTCCTCCTGTTAGTCCAGGTAAAAACTCCCGATCTGAAAGGGAGCTCAATCAAACCATTTTCCAACACAAAGGCACTGAAGTCCCTGTGACTTTGACCATTCCAACCCACACCCTCCATTTTGTCAGAAGGTCGTAGAAGTGCATTAAAATCCCCTCCTATAATATACATGTTTTCATTGTCCTGTTTCAAGATTTCAGATAAATCTTGCCATAACAGTTTCTTTAGAATCGGATTATTAGGTCCATATACATTTAAGACAAAAAAACTTATATGTAACTGTTTTGAGAAGACTTTCAGCAGCTGCCACCATTTGTCTTGTCTAGATTTTTAGATTAGAAGAAAACTCAAATTTACAAAATAGTGTTTTAGATCCTCTCAACTTTGAGCTTAGTCTAATAGACAGTCTCACAGTCAAGTTTTTATTTCTGATTGACATAATGAAAGTAGAAAATATCAAGTGAACAATTCACATTTGGTGACCTTTCTCTAATGTGTGAACTTTTCTTGGTGAACTAATGATGTTGGATTTTTTTAGTAATCTCACTGAACTAGAAATTCAAAATTCATCTCCGTGTAAATATTATTTGAGATTTTGGTTGGCATTTGGTTTCTAGATATAATTTTATAAAGAGGAAATGCACATTGATTTTACATTTGAATGTATCAGACATTCGCCTTTTATAACTGCTTTTTATGTGTAATCCCTGTGACAATTTGCAGTGTGTGGGTAGCTCGGAAACCACCTGGCTTTGCATTCATTGAATTTGAGGATCGTAGGGATGCAAATGATGCTGTACGGGGTTTGAATGGTATGATTTTGATATTTCAAATTATGTTTTAATTTTAAATTTTACAATTCTTATACTATGAAAATTGTTATGTTCTCTTTTATAATTGGATACAACAAAGAAACAAAAGTATTTTCTATTTGTAGGTTAACTGCCTCAAATTTCGATTTTTTCAGAATGGTGTACCTGGTATTGGCCTATTCTTATTAAGTTATCTTGACTTTGTATGTAACCATCTCTTTGCTTTATATTGTTTTCACACTGTAGCTGTGATGATTTTTGTTATTGTTTGGGATTATTATGCTATATGGAGTACATGAACATATGTTTAGTCATACTTACATTAATTATATCAATAAAATATTCTTGACTGAATGAGTTTTATGATCTTCAAGGTTCTTTTGCAAATACAGCAGGAACAAATTTATATTGAGTGATACATGATATGCACTTTCATGTTCATCTTCACCATTAATGACAAGTTGTTGTGGTCAACATTCCAACTTCAGAGTAATGAGTTTGTTATCATCTCAGGAACTGAATTCACAAGTGGTTGTGTGAAAGACATTGAGTGTAAACCTTATGACTTTCTTGTGCAATGTTAAATAAATAGATGCCACATCATATCCGAACATTCTTAATGATAATGTTCAGGATGTAATAAAAGGAACTGAGTGGTACGTATCCTGTTATAACAGAGCATTTTAGGTTTTCCAAGTTGCTATCTATACTGTGATTATTCACAAAACCAATAATTTGTCTCCTCACAAATGCACTTCATACTGTTTGAGATTAATTATAGGTGTAGGAGTCAGGATTCAAGACTCTAGTGTATGGTGTTTTTTGTATTTAATATTTTAATCAGTTGGGATCCATGGGGTTGTCCGGACTTTTGCCACAAGGAGTGGGACTATGCACATAGCATTATCAATTTTGTATTGTCCTGTATACGTATTTTGTACCGTTTGAGATTATTTACAGTTGTAGGAGTTGGGATCATAATATCTGGTGCATTTTCGGGTTGATGCGTATGACACCTATTTATTGTTCTGTGCCTAGAATTGTTTTGATCAGTTGTGGTCCATGGACTGTAGAAAAAAATTGTAGTAAATTTATTCTCTCAGAAGTGGTGTTATTTTACCACTTTGTATCAACTAGTTTTGTTGTGAGTTTTCCTTTCAATTAGTGCCCATCAGGTGCAAGTAAGAATCTCCTTACCATTGAACCTGAGTACTATATATATTTTCTTTGTTATCAGATAATTGGGGTCTTGTTCTAGAAGAGAAAAATGGCTCCTCTTCTGTTTGATGGATGAATTATTTTAAAAGACAGCAGGTTGCAGTTGTAACATTACCACAAAATATCATCTTAGTTTCCTATAGTTTGTGATTTGCACCATTATCTGTCTTTGTTTGAATTTGCATGCAAATCTTGAAACAGTCAACCGAAGTAAATATGTTACTAACTGTTTAGCATCAATTGATCCTAATAAACTGTGTAACTAAGGATAAGCAAATGGTGCTCTTGCATGTGTCTGCACCTGCTCCTAAGCTGGTGTCAAATCATTTAACCAAGAATAAGATTACTTTTTGCTTTTTGATAAATTTCTGTGTGCTTTTCTCATATACATCTTGTTCTTTTGGCTCCATGCCACTTAGTTTCAGATGTTTCTAAAATTGCCTAGCATTGGCAGAAGTCAATTTAACCTTTGATGGAATAAACTGTTAGTTCATGGCAGATATGAAACATTTTGGTTATACTTGCCTGATTAAGGTATATGAAGTCTTAAGCTATTGATAAGATATGGCAGGGGGATTTTCTGGTGAAAGATTATGATTCCAATATCAAAGTGAACATCATAAAGTTACATACAAGTCCTGGAATATTTTCTGCTTTAGAAATGAAGGGATCTCTTGAATTCCCTAAGATTGATGTGAAGCTACTTAGTCTTTAGATAGGCATGTTAGTCGCTCTGAGATGAAACTAGTTTGTTTATAGTGATGACCAAGGGCACTAATGCATATTGTGAAGCACATACTATTTGGTACATATTAAATTTACCAATATACGATGTAATTTTAGAGTATTGCAGTGTTTTTTTTGCTCTTTAAGTTTTTACAAGGTTCTACAATATAATGTCTTTTTGCAGGTAAGAATGATTGGAGGGTTGAGCTTTCCCGCAGTTCTGGTGGAGGTGCACGTGGGAGTCGTGGTAGAGGAGGAGATGATCTTAGCTGCTACAAATGCGGAGAATCTGGCCACTTTGCACGTGAGTGTAATCTACGATCAGGCAGGGCAGACTATGGTGGCCGGCCTAGAAGTCGTAGTCCACGGTATCGTCGGAGCCCAAGTTATGGAAAGAGGTATGATTTATGGACCTGCTGTTGATAAAAAGACCAACTATTATGGAGAAAGCTTTCATGTTGTATCATATTCGTGGTGGCAAATCTTCAATTGAAAGTTTCAAACATTTTGTTGAAGTTCATTTGGTGGTAAATCAGTACAACTTGAATGAAAATTCTTCATCTTTAATCACATTTGTAGTGGCAAATGTTCAATTGAAAGTTTTGAACATTTTGTTAGAGTTTATTTCATGGTAAATATAATTTTGAATGAAAATACTAGATTTTTTAATGAGATTTAACTCCATTATCCAAATGATGCATGATGAAAACAGACAAACAAATTCTGCACCACATAACCCAGCCTGTGCTGGACACATATCTAACAGTGGGTAGAGTGCTCACCTTCTTGGAGGGACAACAATGTTTACGATCCCTCCTTAAGTGTATTTTTGTAATCTAAGACAATGTCAGGGTTTGAGTTCAAATCAGCGAGGAAAAAGTTTGGAAGTCAGCCAATTAAAAATGGATTTTTTTTGTGCTTAAGTTCAAAGTATATAAATCTGATCTTTTATTTATTTTTGTTTTCAAAACATGAAATAATTCACTAAATAAACAAGAATGTCAATTTAAATTATACTATATACAATGTTTTAGGTAATGCTGCCCCTTGACCCTGCTGGGGGTTGCAAACCCCAGATTTCTGCTCCCATTTTTGTTTGCTGTCTATATCTCTATACTGCCTCTTCTCTTTTTTTCTTTAGCATTTTCCCCTATTTTTATAAAGAATCTTATACCTTTGGCTTGCCAAACATTTCCCCAAAAGATTTTTGTTGCTTTGCTTAAAACTATGAGAGATTTTTAATTTTTTTTTCAATAATGCAAATTTAAAAGCTTTTGCATGTGCTGTTTAAAACAGAATCCCTCGAAGTTGTGCAAATTTCCAAATGTGAAAGGTGCAGATTCAATCGAAAGAGCTGGAAGTGCAAATACATCATCTTGTACAATATTTCTTACAAGGATATTTCCACAACTCTAAACCCTTCCATTGAAAACAATATTCTACAAATGATGCAAAGAATACATCTGGCAAGGAAATTTTTGCAACTTTAAACCCTACTGTTTAAAACAATACGAATGGTGTGAAGATAAATTAATCTATGAATCTAAACCTTATGGTGTTTGTTTATTTGAGCTCCTTTAGGAGCAAGAAGAAGAAAATCAGCACCATTTATAACAAATCAGCCTGCATTTCCAACATTGTCCAGTCACACATGCATGAGGGTTTTCATTTTAAGTGGGAACTGAAAGATATTTTCTATGGTTGTTTAGGGTTTTGGAGAGGTAAGAAGCTAAAATAAGATATAGAGAAAATTTTGCTTCTGCTGGAATCATCATGAAAACTGCCACACCCAACCTGGAATTTTTTGGATGTGTGCGACTAATGATTTCAGATGATTTAAAACCAATAAAAATGAAACCTTACTCAATTCCACAGGCAGTTCAACTCCGAATGTGGTATGATTCATACCTGGTAACACTTTATTTTCCTGCTGATTTGGTAACATAGAGAAATACTAATATGTTAAGCTGTCCCTATATATTCATCTGTCATTGAAATCTTATAGAATGTTATCTACTTTAATCGACAACTTCATTACCTTGTCTCTGTAACAGGGCAGAATCTTCCTAAACACGTTCTTCACTAAAAAGTAAAAACCATTCTTCACTATCATCAACATGGTCAATAGTCTTTTGAAGGTCTGTAGTTTGACAATGGCACCACTTGTCTCTGTAATAGGGCAGAATCTTCCCAAACATATCCTTTGTTAAAAACCATTCTTCACTGTCATCAACATGGTCAATAATTTTTTGAAGACCTGCAGTTTGGTAATGACACTGAAATACCAGAAAGGTTTTGTCTCTTGTATTGTCCTGTTTGGAAAATTTCATATATATCAAACCCCAAGCACACACTTATGATAATTTCTACTCAATTTATAATTGAATAATTAATATCTATTGGTTTGGGATGAAATCGATTTGGAAATTTCAGTTAATATGTTCGATTCTTTATTAGATATTATATTTAGAATTCTGCTCAGAGATTTCAGAATTATCTTCAGCAGCGGCTAATACGTTCATTCAAATCTGCAGCGAATTACAATTAATTGGAATGCCTGAAGGGTCTCCAAAACTGTACACTAGTTATTGACAGCAATTCTAACTTTCTAACACATGAAACTTCCATGCAATCTCTGGGTGAGATTGCTCGTGATCTGAATCAGGGGTTTTCATCCTCTAATTCAGTAATGGAATTCAGAGGGATTCCATCCTCTAATGCCAGACCTTAAGAAGTTTCGTCCTTAGGTCAGATTGAACTGTATTTCCATGCTCCAAAGGAGTAATAGTCAGATAAAAAAAGATGCATTATTTCAGTCATTTGTTCTTCCTTCTCTTTGCATGGTCTTCCTTATAAATATATACCTCTTTTTTTTAATGGACATAACTTTTCACATGCTCCTTGACCTTTATTAAAACTTAAACTTTAATTTTAATTTAATTTTATTCTTATTTTACCCTTCTTAGAAGAAATTGCAGGGGCTTTTAGGAGGGGGCATTACAGTCCACCCTCGCCAAGATTGCTTTCTCTCAAGCAACCGCAAGCTAGGATGCTCTTGAAGTTACCAAGATCCCAAATCGACCATAGTTTGGGACCAGCACTGGTCTCTGTATTACTATTGCATTGCACACCAAAAGTGCCAAGCCAAATATGACAGTTTAGGTTGCCATCTCTAGAACAAGAAGTATCAATCTTACCATATTTGTTGCTATCAAACCTAGTAATTTCATTACCTGATCTACCATTGGCACCTTGATCATCTTCCCAGCCAACAAATTGTTTTGTTTGACCATTACTATTGCCTTTGGAAGCCATTTCAAAGTAATCTTAATTAGAATTTGATTTGTGTTCATTAATTACATTAGCTGTGAGATTCAAATTTTGAATCTGGTTTCTTTTGATGATCCTTGGTTCGGACTTTTGTTCTTCTCTACAAATGAAAGTGGGATGTAGAGGTCTATCATCCAATCCAATAAACACTCATTTTGTGCTATTTTTTTGATTTCTGGGAGCATTTATATTAGTTTACTTCATGTGGAGCATTTAACCCAACATGCCTATCATTGTATTAATCTTCTTTTCAAATTTATTTGAAAGAACTATCCCCAAAGGAGTATTTCTCTTTCTATCTGCCGTATTCACTTGTTTTATCATTTATATGGAATCAGTTTTTTTTTTTTTGCATCATAGGGTTAACTTCTCTTTCACAGATTGGCAAGATTCAACTCTGATACTGTTTGTAATGTTCTGTTTGGAAAATTTCGTATATATCAAACCCTGAGCACACAATTATGATAATTTCTGCTCAATTTAGAAATAAACAATTAATATTTGCTGCTTCTGAATGAAATTGATTAAGAAATTTCAGTTTAAAACTTAATATGTTTTTTTCTTTATTAGATATTATATTTAGAATTCTGCTCAGAGGATTCAGACTTATCTTTAGAAGCAGCTAATAAGTTAACTTTAAATCTGCAGTGAATTATAATCAATTGGAATGTCTTTGAAAGGTCTCCAAAACTGTACACTAGTTATTGACAACAATTCTGACTGTCTAGCACATGAATATTCCATGCAATCTTTGGTGAGATTGCCCTTGATCTGAATCAGGGGTTTTCGTCTGCCAATTCAGTAATGGAATTCAGAGGGATTCCATTCTCTAATTCCAGATCTTAAGGGGTTTCACCCTTAGGTCAGATTGAACTGCAGTTCCTTATTAATAATCAGATAATAAAAAATGTGTTTTTCATTCATTAGTTCTTCCTTCTCCTTGCTTGGTTTTTTCACATGTCCCTTGACCTTTATTAAAACTTAAAACCTTATTATTAATTTACCCTTTTTAAAAGAAATCGCAGGGACTTTTAGGAGGGGCATTACATCTTGGCTGGCAACTAGAAACAGGAATGAGGAATTCACCCTGTAACATACAACCAAATAAAACCAATGGCACATAATCATAAGCAGGATATGAAGCTCTCTTTAATCTTTGTTTAGGAGGGGGCATTACATCTTGGTTGGCAACTAGAAACAGGAATGAGGAATTTACCCTGTAACATACAACCAAATAAAATCAATGGCACATAATCATAAGCAAAATATCAAGCATTCTTTAATCACTGTTTGAAACCAATTGCAAATGCCTCCATTTGCATCAACACTTGCACTACAACAACTGAACTATGTAGAAGTTAAAGACTATTATGTTACTACTACTACATGGGACATATAAGTATGGAAGACAATTTAATTACTTTGACTAACTATAGTATGCTCTAATATTCTTCTATTCACCTGCGATAATTATTTTCTTTCATTTTCATGCTAGAGAGATTTATCCTCAATAGAACCATTCTTTACTGAAAGGTTTATGGGGTATCTGGTGTGTGGTTATTTTTACTCTGAGATATAGTTTGACTACTGATGAACATCTGTTGGGATTTAATATTTGTTTCAGATGTGTGTATGTATCTAAGATAAATTCTGATCTTGTTTAACTACAATTTATGAAAGATCAATCTTAATTAAAAAATAAAGACTAATACTTTTTAATGCAAACTGAATTTGGATTTGATTATATAGATAGTCATTTGAAATAAGTAGTGTTCTTGTACCAGAGAAATTAGTTTTCTATTGGATTAAAGTACTCGACTAAACTGTTATTTGACAGTGCCCACAGTCCAGTGCGTAGGAGCTACTCACCACGCCGTTATTCTCCATATCGAGGGCCAGTCCGTTCTCCTCAACCTCATCGTGACTATGCAGGACCTCGGGCTGCAAATGGGTTGGTGGATTACTTGCTAGAATGAATTCATTGTGGATGAGTAAAAATCAAAATTTTAATAAATGATAAATGTGAGGATGCACCTTCTACTTGGTCAGATAGTTGAAGTAATCAAAGATGATTTTAACTTAGAAGATTCTTGATTTTGCAGGAGCCCACATTATAGAGATCGTCTCCGGTACAGAAGTCGCAGCCCATGACAACCTGGATGTCTTTTGCAGGTGAACAGATTTGTCTTCTACAAATTGTCAGGGTATCGTATCATGTTTGGAGGTTTAGAGAAATCACTACCAGGAATGACTTTATATTTTACAATTGTTGGCTTTGGGAGCCATGTTAGGTCAGGATATTCTACTAAGTGATGGCTACTCACAAGGAAATATTCTTCTTTGTCCATCGTGCATCCAGTTTATTTTAGCTTCTTGATCATAATGTTTATCTGAAGCTGAGGCTGCTTGATTCTGCATGAATTTTCTTCCTCGGTTCTTTGATCTGTTCAGTTGTAAACTTGAATGCCAAAATATTTTTATCTGGACTTCTCAACTGAGACCGTAAAGCGTTTTTTTATTTTGGCTTTTTATGACATTAAATGTCAAAGGCCCAGGTTTTATCTGTGTTCTGATTCGATTAAATGCTGGAGAAATGTGGAACTTCATTATCTTCATTGCTGCTCTGGTTATTCTACTAATGGGCTTCTTGGACTTCATTGCAACTTCATGGTCTGGTTATTCTTCTACTTATCTAATTTTGGGCTTCTTGGACTTCATTGCAACTTCATGCTGTTGTTACTCTACTTCTGCATATATTAATGGGCTACTTGGACTTCATTGCAACTACATCTTGTGGTAATTCTACTTCTGTATCTAGTAATGGGCTTCTTGGACTTCTTGCAACCCCAATTTGCATCAGCTGTGCATCTGATACCTGACTAGAAAAATCATCCTGCTCACATTTTTAGAGCGAGTTTTTTAGTATTTATAGTATGCTTCAGATATATTTAAGATTGCTAAGATAGTGAGAATGATGCCAAGCTTGCTCACCTTTTTCTTGGATAGAAGAAACATGGATCTACAACAGGCTTAATCTGCTTCCTTGTCACCTACTCGAATTTTGCAGATGTTTTCTTGCTTTTAAGCAGAAGCTCCTCTTTTTCCCACCTGTCACTGAACGTTGTGTTGGGGATTTTATGCACTGCCATCCGGCCTGTCACCTGCTCTCAGAATTTCAATTATGTGAACATTTCTTGAGTGGATCTACCAGTGGAAATGCTTTCATCAACATTGTTAACAGATTCAATGGTGACAAGACTCCTTTCATCTGGGGTAGGCTATGTCTCATGGCACTCTTAGTGAAAATTTTATAGGGTTTCATGTCGCATCACAACAGTTGAGTATTGGAACTTTTATGGATTGGATCAACACAAGCTCCGAGTCTCCTTTATGGGCCAATTTTGACTGAAATCTTCCTATTAAATGGGCCCATATTAACTATAACATCTCCATTATAATGGGGATGTAAAGTAGCAAAATAAATAATTTTAGTCAGACATTGAGTTTCCACGGATTGTAGTCATTGTGGAGACAATTTACACCAAAATTATTAATGTTATGTTAAAACACATTCTTATGTTATTATGACGTGGATTTCTCTCATTCAGAGATATCTAGCAAGTGCCATAAATTGCTGTCAATGAAGAGTTGTTATTGTAGGCCCTGAATCACAAAGTAAACGAAGGCATATTGGTGTATGGTCAATAAAAAGTTTATAAGAAATATGAGATGGATTTCTACAGGGCTTGTGACCTTAATGGAATAAAACCCTGTGCTCTCCTTTGGTTTGAACACCAAAATCTGTCTACTCATAATCATCCCGGGAAGCCCAAGTAAATCATTTCAAATTTATATAAGCATGGCCGAATATTTATGTTAAGCAATCCTCTTCAGTCTTCTGGGAAGTCGAGCAAAGCTGGTCACCCATTTTATTCAGAAAAGGTCCAAGTGTGAGTTATCGGAATTTGTATCTAAAAACCCATGTATTTTCCGAATGGAGTACCCCTTATACTTCGTAGAGAAATTTACTAAATAAAATAGATGAATTTTATCTTGGCAGAACTTTCGGGAAATTCCTTGTAGGCACAGGATGGAATGCCAACCACACACCTGTGATAAGACTGCGTAGAAGAATCTAAGACTTTGGCAGATCCCAAGTTGGAGAATATAAACAGTTTAAAATTTATTTTAAGATGTCTATTTCACTTAAAAAGTATTTCAGGAAGAATGCAAAATCTATAGAACTGAAATTATGCAATCATGTTTCTTACATGGTGCCTGTTCAAACTATTTGGAGGATCATTGAATTTTAGAAATAGCTGACCAAGAAACCCATTGGAAGTTACAGTACCTATTTATTTATCTGAACCGTATAGTGTAAGACTGCATTCAACTACACCATAGATCAAACATCAGCTTGACCTGCCAATACTCTGAGGCAAGAGTACCTAAATGACAAATCATTAACCAGAGTGATGTCCTGAAGCGAGAAGATTAGTAGATATTTGAATCCTCTTGATCAACTGGACTTAGGAAATGCAATTGTAATTATCTGTATTGCAATGAGTGATTTGTTTAGTGTTGGAACATCAAATTTTATCACAATTTTTTAACACATGCAAGTAACAAACTTGAAATCTAGAATAATTGTTTGACATAAATGCAAAATCTATTTAACTGAAATTATGCAATCATGTTTCTTACATGGTGCCTGTTCAAACTATTTGGAGGATCATTGAATTTTAGAAATAGCTGACCAAGAAACCCATTGGAAGTTACAGTACCTATTTATTTATCTGAACCGTATAGTGTAAGACTGCATTCAACTACACCATAGATCAAACATCAGCTTGACCTGCCAATACTCTGAGGCAAGAGTACCTAAATGACAAATCATTAACCAGAGTGATGTCCTGAAGCGAGAAGATTAGTAGATATTTGAATCCTCTTGATCAGCTGGACTTAGGAAATGCAATTGTAATTATCTGTATTGCAATGAGTGATTTGTTTAGTGTTGGAACATCAAATTTTATCACAATTTTTTAACACATGCAAGTAACAAACTTGAAATCTAGAATAATTGTTTGACATAAATGCATTTTCACAAAAACTTTGGTAGTTAAAAGGGGAAAGAAACATTGGCTGCAAACATATGGCTAAAATACAAGCAACAGAAATATTTATGTTTTGGGGCTCAAATATGGGATGTGGAAAGCGGAATGAGTTATTGTTGCATTACCGTTCAAAAATGGTTAGCCGATAAAAAGTATCAAATAGCCGTATTTTGAAACTGCCAAGAGCTCGAACTCAATTGTGTCTATACAAATATCCTGTGATGATTAGAGATGGTACTAATGTTATGGTTGCCTTGCTCAATAAATAGTAGAAGTGCTTATTAGGGAGTGAACAATCAGATTCTGAGGGCATTGTTTCCTTGACACTTTGCTTGATGTTCTCTGTTTTTGGCCTGAATAATTGGTGTTGTTCCTGCCTACACTGCATATGGGATTGGCCTATTGATCTAGCAAACACCTGTAAATTAGTTCCAATTTGTCGTTCATGGAAAAGGTTCTATTCTTGCTTTCGAAACTTTTCTAACGTGACAGATCATGTGTGGTAATACTAAAAACATGAGTTCTAGTATAGTCTCCAAACCAACAATCTTGTTACAAAGGTAACAAAAACTGATTGTAAAGACATTTAAGCCTTTAGAATAGTTTGCATAAAGAAAACATGGAAAAGTAACTCCTAAGTTCTTTTTGAGATGGAAATGGGATACAATCCCAGTTGTCATAGACATTGTAGTATTTTTTGTTAGGACTTTGATTGTGTTCTATGGTATGAACATAGGTAGATACTCATCGTATTTCAGTTAAATAATACAAGTCAATTTAGGAATAACCTTGATGATACCCATTGTTCGGTTGAGAATATTTGCAATAACTCTCAAAATGGGATGTTTGCTCATTGTGCAGGAACTCTGGATGCCAATTTTGTTTGAAGCTATATGGTGGTCCCATTTGTAAATATCGGAAATCATCCGAAACGAGTGTTCATTTAAAGAATGCACAATTTCTTTGCCTATTTTCCTTTGCAAATTAATTTTTGTTTTATTTATTTAGCTATTTTAGTTCAGGATGAGTGGCACTTTGAGCAAGATGCGTATGGAAGTTGAGGGTAAGCAATCCAAGCATTTACTCGTTATTTTAGTTTATTGAGTGACTCTGAACAAGTCAGGCATATAAATTATGGAAAGGCCTTTCAAACCAACCTTAAAAACCGTTTTGTTTTCGAAAGATTCAAATATAAATATTATTATAAAAATCGAAAAAATAGCACAGGAAAGAAATAATAAATTATAAAAAGATGTGATACACATCAGATGTTCAAACTGCTTAGCCATTACAGATGTAAAACTTCAGTTGAAGAGAGCAGAACTAGAGGGAAAGGTAAACAAACAAGCAGGAAAATAAGAAAAAATTGCAAACAAGAATGTTTACATTTGAAGAATTGAAAAAGATTACCTTAACCTTGTTTATGACAGCATTATTAAAGTAGTTGATTTCAAAACTTAAATTTTGTAGGAACAATTTATTTTACACCAAACTAGAAATTCAACATATAAATATTTTGTTAATATTATTAAATATTGATCGAAAGATGCTACAAATCATTCCAAATATTTAGGAAGGAAAAATAATGGATAAAACAAGATACAATTTAACTAGAGTTGATGCCTTTGAAATAAGTAATTGAATATTTTAAGCATAACTTCGAACTTCAAAGGTTTTCAAACATAAATATAATAAAATATCTTGTCCTTGAAAATCAAGCAACAATTGAGAGAAAAACTTCAAAAAGTTCGATAACTGAATATTTCAAGCAAAGCTTTTTACGTAAGAAGTTTCAAGAATATTCATAATCAAAGTTAAAGCTAAATTGAGGGAAAAACTTCAATAAGTTCAAGAAGTACGGGGAGAAGGTTAAATGGGCAATAATAAGAAGATTTAAATGTCAAATTCATCATATCCATCATTAATATAATATTGGTTTGAATTCAATACTATTTATATAAGAAATAAGGTCATTTTGACAAGGGAGTTGTCCTATGAGAATTCTTCTCAATGTTTTTAATAAAATAATTTTATTTTTTTAAAATTTTCTTTTATTCAATCTAATAATTGTCTTATTTTATATGAACATTTTTTTTTTTTTACTTATTTCACTTTATTCAATTTTATAACCAGTTTCTTCTTATTTCACTATCTTCAATTTTATAATCATTTTGTCTTTTCAATGAACAATCTAGCTGTACTCTTTAAGCCCTTCACAAATACATATGGAGAATCTTGTTTTTTTATTGTATATTTTCTTACTTGAGTTTGAATCTTTTTGGATTACATCAAGCCTTATTATTAACT